>VWZD01007598.1:53182-113628 GCA_013396695.1 Sakesphorus luctuosus | reverse complement strand
TTCTTTAATGTGTCTTGCGTTTTCATCTCTGTTTAGCTGTTTTTCAGCTCTGCGGGGCAGGAACTATGTTATACTATATAATTCATAGAATGCTTTATACACCATAGGGCTATGATATATCATATTTCNAAATGGGTGCAATAATGGCCTTTCTCCAGCCACCAGGGACCTTGCAATATCTTCATAACCTTTAAAAAATTACAAAAATACCCCATAAAATACATTTCCATGGCTTAAGGGATGAGATTCAGCTTCAGATGAAGTCTCCAAAATTTAGTCCTGAATAGTACATGTCTATACAGAAAATTAGATATGCTCTTCTAAGGCAGTTTAAATGTTGTCTATTGGCAGGCAGCTTACTTGTTTTTTGGTTGCCACTGACTGCTTGGACTATTTCTCTAGTTAATATTACCATTTTTATCTATTAAATCTCTATCTATTCTACTGTTAAAAAAAAAATGGTTTACTCAGATTTCCAAAAGGCAATTTGACAAGGCTGCCTTGACAAGGCATTCTTCAAGAAAATAATCTCCTGTGGAATAAAAAAGAAGGTCATTGCATGGAGGAATGCCTCTTCAAAAACAAACCCCAACCAACAAACCAGAAACAAAATAGGAGGTAATGGTCTATTTTCCCTGTGGAGAGTGATCACTAATGGAGAAAGATTCCACAGAGATCTGTGCTGGTGCCTGTGCTGTTATAAGCACTCCAGGAAAGAAGACAATGAGGTGATAAAGTCTGCTAATGACATGGAACGTCTACATAGAACAATTCAATACATATATATCTAAAGCAATGCCCTTAGGGAAAAGATAATCCAAACTTTCCATACACATTCATGTCTCCAAGTGAAAGAGATTTTGATTTGTACTAAACAACTATGTGAAAACTTCAGCTCAATGATCAGTAGCAAAGAAAAACTGAACGTTAGGAATTGTTAGAAAAAGAACAGTGTTTTAGTTTGTTTGTTTGATAGCCCTCATCTTGAATGATATATAGATATCTGACTCCTCTATTAAGGAGAGGCTATAGTAGCTTTAGATGGAAAAGGCACAGAGAAAAGTGACAGGAATTATTTACTTTTAGACAGTAAGGAACCATTGCCCATGCAATGAACCACTAACAAGAAAGATATTATTCATTCTGCTAAATTGATATGGGAAGGAGATGGACAAGAAGATACAACAGAGATCTACAAAATCATAAATGACACGAAGAGTATGAATGAGAAAAGATTTGTCACTGCATCTTCAAATATAAGCATTAGGGAGCATCAGATTAAACTGATGGTGGAGCTCTCTCGCACAACCTTGAATTTCAAGATGCACCAAAGGCTTCTGAAAGCAACTTGAAAATCAGACAAATTAATATGAAACTGATCCATTGAGGGCTGTGAGACTTGAAAATACACCACTTTGCTTTATTTATGCATCTCTTACTAGCCATCACCACAGACCAGATATCAAATGTGATAAGCTTTCGATTCGATGACTCTTCCAACACTTCTAACACTGTATTTTTGAACATGATTTCCAACTGGTTTTGAAATAACAGATTCTGCCATTTGCCTATCTGTTCCTAAGCCTCTAATGATTTTATCATCTCTCTAAAAGAAAACTTAAAATCACAACTATTGGAATTTTTATGTGACACTATAGAATGTTTTGATTAAAATTAGAAGTCATTATTTTACACATATTGGCTTGGACATATTTATAAGGAGAAATAAAAGAGATGAAATTCCTAAATGACAAAGATCTATATTTTAGACTAGGGTTCCAATAAATTATTTGTCATTACTATTCAACGTGTAGTGCAATTGGGAGTTATAGGATTGTTAAAGAAAAGTACTTGATGAGATATCTTGGTCTCTATATGCAGATGGTTAGACAACATCCTACACTTAAAATGCTTGGATCAATGAGTAAGTAGCACAGCTCTCCAGCCTCTGGCTTTGGGGTCATGGTTCTGAGACTCAGCACCAAGTCTAGACCCAGGTAGAGTCTAAGAATCATTCTAATAATTTTCTCTGTTTTTTATGTCATGCCTGTTGCCATGAGATGGAACATACAGAAAATGAAAAAATCCTGATGCCTTCAAACTGGGCAATCAATACACAATCCTAATATTTCATAATCTCATTGATTCCCAGTTCCTTTTTTGGGTTTGGTTTTTCGTTTGGTTGGGGGTTTTTTTGGTTGTTTTTTTTTTTACTGATCAGGTAGTTCACCAAAAATTCTCTGACCTAGAGATTTGGGGATCACACTGATTTTCATGTTGCAGTGTATATGTATCTCTGACTAAACAAATCTTAGAGTGGACCTCATCATAATGGTCTGTCAATCTTCAGAGCTGAAATAATATTTTCTACTATGATTCTGCTTTGGATTTTATTTTTTAATGCACACAGTTCTATCTTTTTTTTTTCTGTTTCTTCTTAAGTGATTAATTCAATTGTGCTCCTGATGTGCTTTTCTTCTTGAGTTTACTAAAATAAGAACATGAGATTTCAGCTGATTTTTGCTTCTACTTTGCTACTTTAGCTGGATCTTTTATTAATAAATTATTTGAAAATCTCCCACATTTGTATTAGAATGTTTTTCCTGTTTCTCTGCATTGAAAGCTGCTTTGATCTTTCCAGTGTATTTACCATGCCATTTCTATTTTCTCCCATAAAATACAACTCTTCTATTCTCTTTAGCACTCACTTAATATTGCAAAACACTCTGAAAAGGTCAAAGGAAAGTTAGTATGAGAATCAGCCTGTGACAAAGTTTGTACGAAAACAGAAAATAAAGGAAGAGCAGATTAATTTGTTATATCCTTGGCATGAGACTAAACCTCTGTGAGACTGCATGCAAGAAGCTGGAGCTAAATTATTTGACATGTTGGCAATGTCCTGTGGCTACAACATTTAGGAATGCCAAAGGGTTTTAGCATTCCAAATATTTTTTAATATAAATATAGCTTATGATGGACATACAAATCAGTATAAAATGAAGTTTTGTTTTGAAAGGAATGGTGTTGTATGCTATTGATTTTTGCCAACCTTCATTCTAATAAAAGTCTTCTACTTTTGGTCTCTATGCAAACTGCTTTTCCTTTATATATGTATGTGTCTATGATAAGCTGTAAGTTGGAGTACGCTATGTTGTTACACTCATACTAAAATTAAGAGTGCTAAAAATCTTCATACACAAGAATAAAGTAACAACTTAAGGTAAAAAAATTTCTCTTATTGGTACTATATTAGTACTATACATTCAAGAACAGTAGTGAATGAACTCCACTCTGAAACATTCAATTTTGAGCTTTGCTGGGTACAAAAAGTATAAAGGACAATAAGGCAGTTTTTATATTCACAATAACTCTTTTGAGCATCAAGTAAAAACAGCTGTGAACTATTTTCTATTGAATTCACCTCAGATTCCTCTGTTGAGTGCAAAAATTAATAAAATTGAAGATTGTATGTATGTATGTATGTATGGCTGGGCTTCACGAAGGAAGATTTGGGAAGGGCTCTCCCCATGTGCGTGTGCCCTTCAAGCCTCACAGTGGATTTTTCAGGTGAGGCACAGCGTGCACGGAACTGGCCCGACCCTTTAACTCATAAGGTTCATCTGCCACAGCTGAGCGAGCTTGGGCGGTGACAGTGAAGTCCCCAGGTTTAGAACCTACAGCCTCCAGTATGGTATTCCCAGGAGGTCTCCCATCCACGTAGTAACCAGAGCTGACCCTGCTTGGCTTCTGAGATCTAATGGGATTGGGTTTCAGGATGGCATTTAACTGCCTACAAAATGAGGATTGCTAAAATAAAAATTACATAGTCAAAAATTTGCCATTTGCTGTTTCTCCTGTGTACGGAGGAGGACATAAAGTGCTACTAATACAATTAACTTTTCTTTGCATGGGTGCAAATGGATACAAAAGGTGCAAGACAGTGAAGGAGTGAACACATTATTTTCAAGTAACATAGTATATTGTCTTTTGGAAATCATTCTGATAACCATACTTCATGTATGATCCCTTCATGTCTGATTTACAGTGCCACCATAACTCCTAGTAAAGTGCCTGCAAGCCTTTTCAATGGCAAAAGAAATCCACAATTGAAAGTTTTAAAACAGTACATTATTTCCTTTTCTTATTTCTAGAGGACAGGAAAAATCACAGCAATAATATTTTTACTGGAAACTCTTTTAATTTGGCAACATGTTTGCATGAATAAACATCTAGTTTATGTGGAAAAATTCTGCTTAAATCCAATATAAAACTCAGCATTTGTAAAAATGGAAAATCTGTGATACCAACAAGCTGAAGACCTCTCAGTGTCTGTTGCATGAAAATCTTTGTTGACTTCAGTAAGTATTTGACTCAATTTTTATTGTGTAGTGTGCTATGCAGAATTACAAGCAATTTTCCTCATGCTCGTGTGTTCTAAGAAATACAACTATGTATTGATTTGTTGATTGTAAAAAACATTTCCATGCATAAAAGCTTTCTGCAAAGTGAATCTAAAAAAAAAGAAAAAAAAATCTGCACAATTCTGTGACCTAAAAGGATCCCATGATGAATTGAAAAGCCCCATCAATCTGTTTCTTGTAATGGTGTGTTGGATGTTTGCTAAGAGAAATTTGGATAAACTCTGTCTTCTGATACATTTAAGTCAGTTTGCTTCTTGTCAAGATGCAATGATTTCTTTGATTTCACTGGAAGACTTCTGAATTCAAGCTTTTTCTTAGATAAGTATTTAAGCAGTGTTCTGACAAGAATTGGCTACACAGAAAAAATAATGCTTGCATTCTGTTTCATTCAGAAAAGCTGCATAAATTGCAGTGAGGTTCAAAATCTAGGAGTATGTCCTCAGCAAAAAGGTAGATGTAGTAAATAGGCAGCATTGGAATATGGGTATAGCAGCTAATCTTACTCGTGTTTGATTCTGATCTCTTTATTCATAGGCTCTTAATATCAACTGAATTTTGTTATTACTCTGTAATGATTTTTTTTAATGCACAGCAACTCTGGAACCAAAGATCCATAGGTTATTTTATATTCTCCTTTCCTTACTTGAGTTGAGTAATGAACTGTGTGTTTTGAGTCTCTGGTTGACTATACCCAGGCAAATTCCAATTAAATTTCTTAATACTTCTGAACCTCACAACCAAATGACCTTTTCCTTCTGCTATTCAACGATGATATCGGCTGTTCAGTGACAATGTGAGTAACATACCAAGAGCTGTGTCCAAGGTCTGTTTCATATTCTGGAAAAATTCAGTCCATAAAGTGAAGCCAATACAGATAAAATTGAAGTCTCATGTAGTAAAATAGCTATCAGTCTGTGGAACTAATGTACACCTGGAGAGGAGATAGTGCCAGCATGTGTTACTAATTTCAGTTCTGTCATTTGCTTTATTCATCTATGATTAAAATTTTGGAGGTGAATCTTATCTTTAAGTATTTTGCTAGTAAACATTGTTGCAAGCACCAAGCATTCTTCCATAGGAGACACCAAGATCATAAGTCCTTTGAATCATTTAAATTTGACTTCCTTTGGCCCCAATCCATCTATATTCTTTACACTTATCTTTGGCAAACTGTGTGCTCAGCAGGTATCATAAGTGGCTCTACAGGTGTTGTACATCTTGTAAAGCATTTTAGCTACTGATGTATGCATCACTTTTAGGGTACTTTTTATCATCTTTGTTATTGCATGACTCTCTTCAATACTGTTCTGGACACCCCAACAATTTGAAATACAAAATTCCACAGGTCTTCCATTCAAAATATGAAAATTGTGAAAAATTAATAATTTTTACTTTATTTGGAAGACTTCATAGGGAATACAAGTTCTTAAGAAGATTTCCAAGAAGTTTCTACAGAAGGGGGATAGAAATTATGTTAGAAACAACACCACTGTGCCAGAGCACTCTGGTTCAATGGTCCAGTGATAGTAACTCAGGATTTGAATCTCCACCCTTATTTAATGGAGCAAGGATGTGAACTCTTTTCAGGGGAGTGACACACCAAGTCAAATTGGCAATTCTTTCACATGATGGACACTTTACCCCAGGAAAGAGGTGTTTCGTTATTGCTGCAGATGACACTGGTTTAGATGAGGATTGTCTTGGGTTGAGCTGGCAAAATGCCAACTGCCCAAGAACAGAGAAAAAGGGTTCCTCCCCCGCCCCCAACCATGCAAGAGAAAAAGAAGAGGGAGAGGAAAAAAACCCCTCTAAACCAGGTTTATGCTGAAACTAACTACATGTATTTATACAGAAAAGAGAAAATGAAGAGAAAACTACAATATAATAAACACACTTACACAAGTTATGTATAACTTGAAATAACCTCCCACTCCCCAGTTAATACAAAGTGTATTACTCTAGATTCATAAGCACTCTAAAAGACACCCTGCAAGAAACAGAAAGAGTAACAACAAAATGTTTCTACTTCCCTGAACTCAAACAAAATGCAAGAAGCAGCAGCTGAAGCAGAGCCTAGCACATTAGGAGAGCTGCAAGACGTTCTCCTCCTAATTCAGCCATGAAGGAACTGAACTAACACCTCCCACTGCTGCCCCATATCTTAAGTTTGCGTCATCTGGTACGAAATACTTCTTTGGTTACCCAGTCAGGTGAGAGCTGTCTTTACCAATCCACATAGATTCTCTGAGCCTGCTAATTTGAGGCCTGGCTAAAACCACTACAAGGATTTACTATACAAAAACATGCAATTATCACAGTGCTTTTATAAAGGTCAGTGTAGGAATAATCTGTGTAATAACTCCTAGGAATAACTCTTCGGAAGTAAGGAGGCAGATTCAGGCTAAGTGTCAAACCAAGCAGTAAGGCTAGAAAAGACTTGAAAATCAACAGGTTTTAAAAGCTTATAATGATAATAAAAAGGGCATTAATTACCAATTAAAAGCTTTACTGTCTGAGTTAGACTTTCATATACCTCATCCCTCTGGCATTAATCTTTCTGGAATGCTCATTGCAAAGAGTTAATATATTTTCTGTAAGAGCTACAACAGGAAAGTCTATTTTTAAAAAAAAAAACAACAAAAAAACAACAAAACAACAGAACAATTTCTACAGTTTCATCTCAATCAAAAGTTTACAAATTAAAAACTTCAATACCCTGCCACTTTGAGATACACAGATCTGAAGAAACAGGAGAGAAAACACTTTTAGCAAAGCTGAGCTTTATGCTAAGGAGAGAATGAACTTGTGCACAGTGTTCAATCAAAATCTACGTAATAACATGTGAAGATGGAACTGGACAGGACCTTTTAAGGAAGACATTGGTCTTGTTGCATACTAGTGCAGGTACTGTGTCATCCATTGTTTTCATGTAGTACTCAAACTTCCAGTGTCTTCAGGTTTTGTTTTCATACAGTTCAGTAAATACTATACTGTCATTTAACGAAAAGGCTGCATTGCACTCCTTTTCTTTATCTTAATTTTGCAACACATCAGGGATAGAACCTATTTGGTGCCTTGTGTCTCTTGTTAAAATGTGGTGCCTAAGGGAGTTTAACTTTCAGAGGGCTTGAAAGTACGGGCAATAAGCTCAGAACAAAAGCCCCAGGGCTGTACACAACGCATTGATGGCCACTGACTGGTCACTGAAAATGTACAACCTTGAGCCAGAAANGAAGGAAGGAAGGAAGGAAGGAAGGAAGGAAAATAGCAGCTGAGCAAACAGAATAAAGCAGCTGGTAAAGCCTGGATATTTAGCACCCTCCATCATCATGCACAGTGTATTCAAGTAGTCAAACTATAGTCTAGCCAAAGGTCCAAAGGTAAAAAACTAAAACAGTTTATAAGTAAGAACTCAGCACTCAGTGACAAAGGTTAATGTCACTGAATGATGGGGTTGTAGAAGCTGCAAGATTGCTGCCACACGAGTCTCAGTTCCTTCCAGCTGTATCATGAGCTCTGACACTCCAACAGCCTTTTTTTGACCTGCTAGTGAGTTGTCCAAGACTGCATATGGCAAGCTGAATATGTTATGTGTCTCAGGATATTTTCTTAACAAAAGCAGTGCATTTTTCCTCACTAACAAACCCTCAAACTTCTCAATAAATAAAGCGTTATTTATGTGACAAATAAGCCTTATTATATCTAAATTCAATTTGACTTGTTACTACTTCGGGTAACAGCTTGAAGGCTTGTGGAATACTATTGATGGCATTTCCATTTGAAGAAAAGGGGGAAAATAAATGCACAAAGACTTTTAAATCTGCACAAACTAGTCTTAAATATTTTAAGGGTGGGTGAAGCAGAAAAAAGGTCTTCCTGCTTATGAAACTTAGGTTGCCCACTCAGACAATTGCTGCATAGTTTAGACAATCAGTAATAGGAATCATTATGTAATGAGTTTATATAATCAGTTACACAAAATGACCATAGAATAATAGTTGTGTAGATAAAGCAGTGAGCACCATTGCTACTGATCAAATATGTAATGATAAGGTGTTTAGAGATCTATTTAAGATTTAAAAATGCTATAAAATAATACAAAATTTCTATTCCACCAGTTTTAGATGTGTTTCTCCAAGGTAAATCTGAAGAGACATGGAAATAAAAAGATACACCCAATATTAACTGGTGATTCTGAAGCACAGGTTTAGTATTGAAAAAGAAAATATTTTAGGGAAAGATCTTCCCTTGGTGTAAGTAAGTATTGAACAAAATTAAAGAAGACCAAATTTTTGCAGCTATTGTTGCAAAGTTATTTAAAGAATTTGAAAAGAGGAAACTCATCAAAACTACATGAAAATAAACAAAAGATGTTATCCAGATTTCCCAGAATAAGAGGAAGCACACATTAGTTTCATCTGAAAAGCTTGTAATTCTGATAGAAAATAATTTGAGATTTTTCTGAAGTTTCTATTTATTTGTCTGTTTATGGGATAAACAAGCACCTTGCCTACAAAATAATTTTTCTTAGGATGCTACTCTTTCAAAGTTGAGTAGAATAAATTATTGAAAGGCAGTAACGTATTTCAAGGTCAGTTTGAACTAAAAAATATGTAGAATGGCTGAATGACATTAATTTGTGTTATAACAATGAATGCAATTGAGTTTAGGTTTGGATGGAATTCAAAGGAAGGAATAATGAAAGGGAGTAGTGAAGAAGTAATAGGTTGGCACTTATCAAACAGGAAAAAGAGGATTGAATGTGTAGAGAAAAATCTCTGTTAATGGACTGAATTTTATCCTAATTTCTATTTTAAAATGGAATGACATATTTTAAACAAGTCCTATATGATTTATTATATCATGAAACTGTCTCTATAACTTGTTTTCAGAAGACATATTGTATGAGTCACTGTAAAGTGGACTAGAAAATGGTCTGATAAAATTAATCTGGATTTGATAGAGAAATGATTTAGGCACACGCACAAATCTCATTTATCTCTACTTACTATGATTCAGTGATGGACAAATCAAAGTTGGAAAATTTCCCGATGCATTTGGAACTAAAATCAAGATTTTTCATATGATGTGACTGCAATGCATTTCTTGATATGTGTTTTACCTATTCTACTGTACTCAAGACATACTTGTAGACATTGCCCATTTTAGTCTAAATGTTGCTATCTTCTTCTTCTAAGCATGACATTTCTATAAGTCTAACAATAGTATATTAATTTTTCAAGCCTTATTAGGCAATCTTTAACTGTGATTTTCTCCTTTTCTCCTTCAAGAAATGCTAACATGTTTATATGCCCAGGAAAAAAAAAACACATCTGTTTAATATCTTCTGAGATGTTTCTCTAGATGTTTATGCATTTTGCATAAGACATGCTTTCTGAAGATACTAAAATATAAATAAATAAATAAATTTAGACTGGGGGGAAAAATAATATCTAGACTTTAGTTCCCTCTCTATACTTGCACATTGATTAAAATATTTGGTAATATCTTTCTGATGTTCTGACATTTTGATTTCTTTTATGTATTTTGATATGCCTTTCACAAAAACCATAAAGCCTAACTTCAATGGACAGCACAAAGTCTCTGCTGTGAGGTTACAAAACATCTAGGAAGATTCTGAAAAAGCAAAAACAGTTTCAGTTTCAGAGTATAGTTCAGGAATGGTTATGAATGTGATTTTTTTTTTAAATCAGCTTCTGCTCCATTAATGATGCTGCTGAAGCTGGAACTGTCAGAATTGGTAGCACTTCTTTCCTTGTTCTTTTATTAACTTATATCCTAAACCAGACATCTTGACACTTTGTTTATTTAAGTGTTGCAGGCTCCAGTTTCAATGTGCCTTAGATCTCCCAAAACTGCACTTTGTATACAAGAGCTGATATTTGTGTTACTCAAGTTGACTTAAAAGCAACGTATTTGAATGCTTCCTCTGATAGCTGATGTTCCAACAGCCACAAGCAGTAAACAAATAAGGAAAACATGAACAGAAAGTTAAACCAGCTTTCTATATCCAGACCAGTAAAGGTCCAAGTGGTTCATCTAGGAGTCATAGCAATGTTATTAGCACAAAAATAACCACTGCAATAACTTTCTCTGGTGAGAGAGAATTTGTGCAAGTCCTAGTCTTGGCTTTCTGCATTACAGGGGGTTGTCCCCACTGATTGTGTTGAACACGTCTGGCAGCCTCATTTATCAAATGTTGTTCACTGATATACTGACTTCAGATGCAATAACAGCTGCAACAAGTATCTTACATGAATTTAAGGTATAATTCAGTAATAAATATGAATTAAAACATTGTTGGGTGTGTATTTTCTTTCTTCTTTATAAAATAAAAAGACTAAATCTCAGTATCACCAGTTAGACTTAACATCAGAGTGAGAACTGCCTTCATCAAGATTCTTTTTTCTCAATGGTTAGAAATTTATTGTCATTTTTCTTATCCAAGCCCTATTCTCCTACTGAAAAAAAAAACCCAAAACAAACCTTTTCTTATAATATTGTGACAAAACTCAACATAGATCTATATCCATACAACTGCTATTGTATTGCAGTGAGGGATGTTAGACAACAGCGTGCATAAAATGTTATTTTTTTGCCAAAAACTGTTGTCATTTGTGCAGTTTAGTCTCCCATTAAATCAAGGACCTACTATATATTGAATTGAACCCTGAGAGGTTAATCCTTTGACAGCCATCAACTCTGCAGGTTGTTTGTGCAACAACCTGCATATAGACACTAGAGCATCCTGCTAAAGGGTTCAGGAGAATTTCTGATACAAATATATAAACTTCAGGATTTGAAATCTTTGTGCCTTGTAATAAGTGAAAATAAGTGAACAAAATTATCGAATGACAAAGCATGTTAATATAGAATCATCTTTTATTGGGGTTTCTTTGGATAAAAATGAGCTGATTTAAAGACAACAGAACTGGCAGAGGGGTTGTTTTGAAACCTTTTCCATATGTTTTTTTCCAAGTGGCAGACAATAAAAAAAAGCATTTCTAATTAGCTGGAATTTTTTTCTGAAATGAGTAAATAAAAAGCTTGTACCTGACTGACATCTTGAAAAATCCAGCAACATTCTTTTAATCTGGCTATACATTCTATCATGACTGCTGTAACTAAACTCCATGCAGAGACAGAGGCAGGTTATGTAAGGTTTAAATAATTTTATTTTCTTTTTTTTAATTTTTTGAGATCTTATAGATAAAATTTTAGTGCTAATAGAAGTCTAAGCTTTTGTTTAAGTATGTTACCAGTGAGAAGCATTCAAATCAGCCCACTTCACATTATTTTTATTAATAGCTTCTGCTTACTTCAGTAGGGTGTCATTATTTATCCTTGTCAATGACTGTGACATACGGCTAGTCTCACAGGCACCAAATGGCTAAGCTAAAGGCTAAAGGTTCAGCTCCGAAGGGAGTAAAAATCAACATGAGTGATGCAGATGGCTCGTTCATGGTGTTAATTATCTTTTGTAAAAGATATCACTAAAGGCAAAATGGAAAATAAAGCAAGAAGAATTCAAATAGAATCTTACATTTGTCTTCTTTTGAGGAGACAAGTGATTTTTTGGTGAGCCTCAGGGCCTATTATAGTAGCAAGCAGGCTGATTATAGCACATTCTCATTCTAGGTACACTTTCGTTCAGATGTGTCTGTGTCTAGGTAATTTTGGACAATGTTTTTGATAGTGGCACAAAGCAGGAATGAAACACAAGATTGTCTGTGTCAGCTGAACTGCTATGGAAGGTTAATTACAGCTTACAACTGTGCTATATTACCCGTGGGTTCCTTTTGGCAGCTGCTATTAAATGAATACAAATGGGTCAGACTCTAACAGAACAAGTCACCAACATATTTTGGAGTCCGCTACAGCATTTGGTAATGGATCTGGTCCCTGATGTAGAGTTACATAATGGCTCCTAACTCTTATATGTTAAAAAGTATCTTAATATAGTATTTACGAAATGACTGTTTGTTTTATGAGTGGTAGGTTTTATAATGTTGCTTGGACGAGAGACAGATGTTTGGTCTGTATTGAGTGAAGAGTTTCTAGTGATAATACTATCATATGATCATTGGATGTGTGCTGTGTTGCAAAGATACCGATCATCGTGTTTTATAATTGGAATGGAGCTGAGCTTTGTATCTCTGCAGGATGCAAAGTATGCTCTCTTTTCTGTGAAATTTTGTGCTAATTGGGGCTTAAAACGGTACTCTCTTTGATGCTCAGTGATTTACTTTACATGGAAAAATCTCTGTTTTTCATTTTAGATGTACTACAACCTACTGAGAAGTTCCCATATACATCATACATTTTACTAAAATATTATCAGCAATAGAATCTGAATGGAATAAATTGAACAAAGTATCACTATTAGAGGAAGTATAACTGAATTACTGGATTCATTTGCCTAAGCAGGGCTAATTAGAATGGACAAATCACTACTCTAAAATGACTATACTCCTCAAGCTAATATATCTGCAGAGACCTGGTATCTCACTCAGGCGCTTCCTGGGAATCTCTAAGATTGGTGCATTGCACTATGTCCAAAAAAAATCCTAACACCTCTAAAGACTATAATGAACCATATTTTCATTCATACTGCTGCTCCTTAAGTACCCACTGAGCTGCAAAAATGGTCATAAAATCTACATCTTCGAATAAAAGGCATGAAGGAGTGAAATCAGGACCCGATTGACCATTATGCTTAATCATCATTTTGTTCCTTCACACTATTTTCAACCACTGCAGCTCTCTGAGACAAATCTACCCTAAATGAAGCTAATCCTAAGCAATGAAGAGACAAGCCAATGCGTGTCTCTTGGTCTGAAAACTAGTTGTCTTGTCACAAATATCCACATAGCCTCTAATGTCTTCTGCTGGCATTTGGGTCCCTAATAATTCAAACTGTGGGAAACTGTCGATAGGTGAAAAGGCAAACCACTTAATTTTACTTGCACTTGTCTTTTCAAAAGGGTGTGGTGAGTCTCTGGCAACTCATGTGCATCTCTATATTATGTAAAAACTGATGAAGGTGAAGGCCTTTCCCTTTAACTATGCTACATTCTCTTAATACTTTCCTTTGTTTAAAGCAGAAAGTAATTTAGACAGAAAACATATGGTTTCTTTTACTATATGAAGAAATATACCATCTGGAAACCTCTCAGGTTCTGAGAAACTACATTGCATTCATAATTTTGGTAATAAAGCAATTTTGTTTGCTTTAATGAATAACCAGCAGTAACATGACTTAATGTTGTCTTCCAATTAAAATACCAGTTAAGCCTTAATATGAGTTTACTACTTAAGCTGTTAAGTAAGTTACATCGATAAGTTACCATTACAAATATGGTCGCCTATGCACTGTGCCATATCGTTACCTACTTGTTTGATTTTCTCAGGCTGTTTAAGTTTCTTGCCCTTCAGGTTTACAGATCGTAACTAACAGATATATTAAATGGTATTCAGTTCAAGATTAGGCATTTGCATTTAGGTGTTCATATGGAAGTGTCTTTGTGTGCACCAAGTGTCTAAGTTTTTGTTTTCAGTCAGAGGAAAGCTGGTCAATACAATCAATAGAACCTACACAATGATTTGGACAGAAATAGAAATTATAGAACTAGAAATTCTACTTAAAGAAAAGGGAAAAATATTACTATGAGGTTGGTCAGACACTGGATCAGGTAAGTTGTGGAGTCTCCACCTGAGTTCAAAATCCAACTGGATGTAGACCCAAACATCCTGTAGTAGATGAAACTTAGAACAGAAGATTGGGCTAGATGATTTCTAGAAGGCCCTCTCCAGCTCAGCTGTTCTGGAAATTTTTGATTTTGAAAGTAACCATGCCAGAAAACATCAGTCTCCTCTCTCCCTCATGTTGAATTCACAGAGGAAGAGAGTAGACAGTAGTGGGAGACTGAAACAGGAGCCTTGTGTTTATATGGGAGTATGGAGGTTTTATTCTTCTGCTACTAACCCGTTTTATGCAACTGTTTTTAAAAAATATTTCCTGAGGTGGGCCTAACGCAAAGTTACATAAGGATCTGACTCTCCAGTCCCAGTTTATCCTGTCATCATCTGTACACTTGTTATGACACCATCACAGAACTTAGGGACCAATTTTTCACTCTCTTACATAGTTGAATATGATGATGTTTCACACATTGACCATCTCTATCCCATTAAATATGCCTATATTTGTGGGACACCTGGAAAAAAAACAGGATAATGAAGAAAGGTGCAACTTATATGAATTAGATAGTGCATGTATTATAAAGTACAGTTCTGCTCTAAAATAAATGCACAAATACTCTGTGCAGTAGCTACCACAGCGGCTTCAGCAATCCCTTTTCTACAGATAGGACCAAAGGGTAGAAAGCTTGAAAAGTTTTTTTTAGGAAGGATTTAGAATTACTACAGTCAAATTTGAAATCAAGGCAACTGTAAAAAAAAGAGCTACAATTGTCAGTGAGGGTTATGTAAAAAAAATATAATCATTCAAGGAATTTAAATACTCCTAGACTATCTGTTGTTTGATATGTTTTTGATTCATACTTATTTTTATTTTCTCTTCTTTTTTTTAATTTTTGTTTTGTTTTGTTTTGGTATATATGGAATTTTTTTATGGGTAAAAGTCTTTAACCTGTGGCAATCTATAGCTTTGACCTGTGTCCAGAGAATACTGAGCACACTCAGCTTTTAATACTGCTCATTAAAATAAACTTTTAATATGGAACAAAAATGGACATAATATAGGAACCTCTAAGTGACATTTCATAGAGAAATGTGTACCAGCTTCTGGAAGCGATGTGAAAGTGCACAGAATGCAATTAATCACCCTGTCTCTTTTACTGTTGGATTTTGCAGCTGCAATTGAACAAAAGAAGTTCTTTTTCCTGTCTTGAACATCACCACTATCAATATTTTGGAAGAGGAGAAACGTATGTTTTTTTCAGATCTAATTTTGAAAGCCTAACAAACTGCAGTTGCTGCATAGGGTTGCATTGCTTGCTTGTTTCTTAAAGGAAAGAAGTCTGAAGTCTATGAAACAGATCTCTAAACTCCCATCTTTTGGTAAAAAGGTAGAAGGAGGGGGAAAAGTTATGTTATAGGGTACATCCATGTCAGAATTTTAGGTCAGACCAGTATAGTGCTTTTGAAGGAAATCTCCTGATAGTATAATGTTTGAATTTATATCTTCAAGTGATTCTTGAGCTAATAAATTAGATATTTGTAATAAGACTAACGTAGAAGATTCACTATGGGATTACATCTACATCAAACAACTACCAGGCATTTAGTGTGCAGTACTAGAGAGGAGCTAGCCTGAAATGAAATGGAGTCAGTACTGAGTCCTCAGAAAACCTTTTAACTGTTCCAACTGCACTACACTACTTACTAGTGTAGATATTGTCCCTTCTAAAAAGGGGCCCTTATGTGTCACAGTTTCATTACCACCTACACGACATTGTGCCACATGCAGTTATGTTAATGACAGCTGGAGTGCTACTTGACAGTTGCAGTGAGGTTTTCTGGGCCTTTGCAGGTTTTTTTCATTTTTTTTTCCCAAGGAAAAAAAGACATCTGCCAGGAAGATTCTGCAAAGGACTAACAAAATTATATTTAGGAGAGAAACCTGCAAAATGTGAAGAGACAAGCTTTTAAGTTATGTGTCATAAAAAATTTGGTATGATTAATTATAACAGATTGTCATTAGTATAAAATTTCCATTACTTTTAGGATTAAAAGGACTGAGGAATTAATAATTTTGTGAGCATTTTTTGATGGATGTGATTGAATTCTTAACCAAACTGGCAGCACTTTGGCACAGGCTTTAAAGAAATAGTCCTGGCTTTTGTCTAGGCCAAGGACTCTTCCAAAAAACCCAAAAAGGGCTAGTGTGACCCAGTGGGTATTGGTACCTACAAGCTGCAAACACCAAGCATGTGCTTAATGGTTTTTCCAAGACTCATACATCAAGAAACACAGAAAGTTATGGGTACAAGGAGTCTCACCCACACCTTCCCATTCTATGCAATTTGACTATGATCCAACCACTTTATTCCATAAATATGACAACCTGAATCTTCCTTGAACACTCCCTCTTAGGCAGTGTGGCTGCATGACAGTGATCTCCTCTAGAAGTGAGACACTTCTCAAGGTCTCTTCTCAAGCAGAGACCTTCTACTAATGACAATCTTCTTTGGATGAGTCTAATTTAAGTTCTCTCTAAATTGCAACTGGATTTCACACCAGGTGATTCTTCCCTTGAGTATAGGGTCCTCTCAAGGTTTGAAATGTCTGTTATTCACAATGGGTCCTTAAAGTGGGGAAAAGGTGGGGTAAAGTCTAATGTCGGTTTATCGAGCTCATCCAGGTTACGACGACCAGAGTCAGGACATTATCCTCACAGAGGTATCGTCAAACTGCTCCGTTTATTGTTTTCATTACACACACACTTAACAGTAGTACAGGAATATAATTGGTCAACGGCTGGGGTGTGCATACAACTCCATACCCATGGATTGGTGCTCTTCTCAAAACTATGCCTTCCGTATCAGTGTGTTTACCTGTTTCCCTAACGACTGCTGCATAGTTTCTAGTTGTTTACTGTTCTTCTTGAAGCAGGCTCAAAGATGCAGAGGCCCTGTTTCCCCCTGCATGGCCTGGGTTGTGCACTTATGCTTCTGAGTTCAAATTTCCCCCAACAGATCCTCAGTAAGTGATGGATAGAATGCTGAACTAATTAAATCCATGTAGCTGATTCCGTTAGAAATAAATTGTTGTCTAATTCTAAGATTGGACCTAGCTGCACTTAAGCTCCATTAGGAATTCAGAAAGCAAGTGGTTATGCTCTGAACTTTAACTGGAGGTTCTCCCTTATCCTTTTGTATCTTTAACCTCTCTCCATCTAGTGTAAAACATTCTAGTTTGATTCTAATTTCACTTTCCTTTGTATATTTTTTCCATGTAGTAAGTAACTCTATGACTAACAATTTGTTGACAAGAAGCTCACGGTGACCCAGAAATGTGTGCTCGCAGCCCAGAAAGCCAATCCCATCCTGGTCTGTATCAAAAACAACGCAGCAAGCAGGTTGAGGGGGGTGATTCTCCCCCTCTACTCTGCTTTGGTAAGAGCTCACCTGAAGTGCTGCATCCAGCTCTGGGACTCCCAACACAACATGGTCAGGGACCTTGTGGATTGAGATGAAAGGAGGACCACAAAGACAAATAGAGGGCTGGAGCACATCTCTAATGAAGACAGACTGAGAGAGTTGATGTCTAGCCTGGAGAAGAGAAGGTTTTTGGGAAACCTTAGAGCACCTTCCACTACCTCTGATTTTTTGATAGATTCACTATTCTGATGTTTAATTGAGATAAGGAGAGGAGAATTCATTTAGTTAAAGAGTGCATTTCAACTGTAAGGCGTTTCTCTGGATCCTTTATCCAGCTTGTTCATATGTGTATATAGTATAAACCAGGGACACTGGAAATTGATACAGTCTTCCAGTCTCATTACTGCCATCTATAGAAGCCATGTCATCACTTTGTCATGTTTACTGTCTTACATACAGAAAGATCTCATTATATCTCTCAGCTATGACAACACAGCAACTGAAACACAACTCATTACCCACAAAAGAATCAAGTCTTTTCAGAGCCAAACACAGTTGAAAATCTGTGTTATTTATATTCACATATGTTTGGTTTTGTAGTTAGCTATGTTAAAAAATATGTCCACAGATAAAGTCCTTTTGCTCTTAATTTGTTTATTTACTTATACCTATCCAACTACTTTTAAAACACAATACAGAACTTGAATTTTTGGGGCTAACTTTTACCTTTTCTCTTACTCAATTCTAGGGATTATTGGCTTAGAAAATGTAGTTAATGGACCACTTCAACGATGAAGTGGGGAAAGAAGGCAGCAGAAAAGGACATTTTAAAAAAAGTCTAACATAACCTTGATATTGGTATCAAAAAGAAGGGACAAGAAGGTTTGTTCTCCCAGTAAGTTGCCTGTTCAGAGGTGGGATTATGTAAAACAGAACTGCTATAAATGAAATCATAAATTAAAAAAAATATTTAGAACACAGCACCAATGTCAATTTTTAAAAAATGTATTACACAAGGAATAGTTCTACAGAAAAAATGGAAAGGAAAAAACCATAAACTACTGTTTCTTCAAAGATAAGCAGACTAAATGACAGGAAGCAAAATGTAGGAAAATGAGTATGAAAGGAAAAGATCTATAAAAATACCAGGCTAAAAATAAAGCAGCGTATATATCTATAGTAAAATTAATATTTGTGCAAGGCAAAAGATGTATCACCCATTTTTCTGTTTTGTTACCTGGTACTTCAGTTGAGCATGGCAGTATTGGAAAAGATGCAAAGACCCCTCATTAATACGATCAGTGTGATTACTTTTGTGGTTTGCAAAAGGTTTTCTTAAATACATTTTGATATGGTGACAGGTGGCATCTGAAGAAGGGTGTTTCTCATTTGGGACTTGGTACAGGTGTGCCCTCTTGGCACAATAGTTCTAGTCACAACACCCAACCCAAACCATTTGTGGGTTCCCCATTTGTAAGACTTCTATATTTGTCAGAGAACCAATTGCTGTGGTAACAAAAGATCATCTATGTTTCAGGATATTATATAGAGCTTTATAAGACATAAATATGTGCAAGACAGGCTTTTGAGCAAGGTGGACTTTTTGCCTGATTCAGGTAGAGCTAATTTTATATTATTCTTTGTATTCAACACATTATTTAATTGTCTTCTTGCAGACAAAATGTTTTAAAAAGATAAATCTAGATGTAGTAACCCATCTATAGATTCAAGTGTTACATTTGGAGCTACATTTGAATTTTATCTCTCTTTAATACATAAGACTAAAAGCTAGAATATAAGCTTCTATGATATAGAACTTTTAAATATTAGCTTTCCTGTTGTGATACTTTCCTTGAAGATTTGGTAAGAGACAACAAACATTTCTTCAGAAAGAAATTCCTGTGGCTGAACTCTAGTGCTTGGTTTCTCTGGGTTTTTTGGGGTTTTTTTTGTACTTATAAGGATGTTGTTATGCTGTAAGAAAGTGAAAAGCAATTAAACAAATATTTCATATAAAAAGTCAAACATGAGGTTCCCCAAGCTGAGTTAAACAATAGTACCTGAGACTTGTCTTCACAAGTGTAATTTTGTGTAATTTTATCTTCTGTAATTTTTATCTTCTGATAAAACATCCACAACACTCTATTAATTGTATCTATTAATTGTATCTAATTTGCCACACCTATATTAATATGTACTCCTGTGAGATCTCGTCTTCCCTGATTGAGTGTGATGAAAAAATCTAAGCATGGAGTTTGTCAGTCTTCTCTTTATTCTGCCTACATCAGTAAGGTCTCTAGTCACAACAGTGTTCAGTGTTGAATTAAGGGTAACTATAGTAACCATTAAGAGACATAAATTTAAGAATGGCTCCTAAATTTCTTTAGGACTGGATCCATTGAGCAGAGTGGATAGACAGAGGTACTAATCTAAAGTATGAAGTGGTACATGGGAAAAGCTCAAAGAAAATCTTTTCAAGGGGAAGTAATGAATTTTATATTGAAGTTTGTTTCTTCATTTTGGTTTCTTAACTACATGTGTTAATAATGTCTGTAAAACAATTCATCCACAATACACTGCGTGTGTTGATGACCTTTGAATAAGACTGCTGAGGGGAGATATAGTGGGAAAGTTTCCATCCAGTTTTTACTTCGACTACTTCTATTCATTTTCTGTAAATAAACCAGCAAAAAGAGAGAATAATTCAAATATATATAATATAATATACACCATCCAAAGAATTCTAAGTATGTTCTTTCAGAATAATAATGCACAGAATATTTTTAGTGTACTTATGCAAATATTTGTCCCAGAAATGCAACTGTAAGTATTGTCAATTTTAGGCAGGGTGTAGGGATATATCAACACGTCTAAACATGTCAACAAAACAGATGAAATTTGAATTTATGAATAAGCTAAAGACCAGTAAATGATACATGAATATTCATAAATACAAAAATCAACACTGAAATACTATTTGTCCAAGCATTCAGTGAATTATTTTGAACAACCTAAAAAATCACAGAAATCCTGATGTATCTTCTAGTAATTCACCCTATGAACACTGTAAGTAAACTCCATCAATGATTCACAATGAATAGTTCATCTTGCTGTTTATTAGCCTGTTGAACTCTGCAGATACCTAATGTGGCTGTGAATAAGTATGGATATGTTTGCATGTGTAACTGCTTATTCTACATTCATTTTCAATTTAACCTTTACCAAATTAAACTTGTAGTAAGTTAACTTTTTCTGTCCATACAGAAGTCATGCTCTTGCTTGAGCAGGCTTTTGCTCTTGTTGTTTTTGAATAACACTAGGTATCCAGCATTGTATGTCTTAGTCCTGTTTGTGTTCATCAACTTTTTGATTGTTCATATAATCTAAATATATAAGAATATTAGGATTCTGTTTATTTTCAGAGTTGTTTGCTATTTCAAGAGACAATAATGCCTAGGAAATATGAGATCCCATCCAGAAGTTTTACTAGACACAGAGAAGGAATCCATCATATTAATTTATTTCTTTTTACAGTTGTCCAGTAAAGCTGACTTGTCCTCTTGTTTGTATTTTTTTCAACTTGAGGACAACAGGAAAAATTTCTGTGTAGAGATGGAAGCAAGAAATACTACTGAGTAGAAGACAAATTTTAGGTACTGTTTATATCTAATAAAAATGGTTTAAAATGTCAATTAAATTCTTCTAGCCTGCTCAAGAGAATCCTCATAAAACTGCTAATTCCTTCTTGCTGTCTGTGGTCTGAATGATCTAAGCAGCCTCCTATGGAAATCTGGTGTTTCTAGTATGCTTATTCTGATGGTCAATATACATGGCAGCTCTGCAAAATTAAGGTGGCCAATACCCTGTGAATTGCCAAGCTGCTAGGTGGCAATTAGTACACTAAAAGTACACACATTTAGCATTTCTTGGTAATAATAAGCATCTTCCTTAGATTCTCCATCTGAATTTTGGAAATGCAGAATTTCTGTATCACTTGCAAAAGCTCAATGGCAAAAAGTTGTTTCTGCTTCTTGACAGCATGATTTAGAACTCACCTTTTGCAGTAATGTCTTTCCTTTTATGATAATCTTGTTCTCATTACTACTAATTAAGCCTTTATTTCTCATATTCTTTCTGCTATTCCATGTTTTTCTTCAGTATTTGATCCATCTAGACCACTTTTAAATTTCACATGGAAATGCAGACTCTCACAGGCTTGCTATCCACCCTGTTACCAGATGATCAGAAATGCATATCCATACAAAGCATGGCCCAGAGCCCAGTCCCATGGGGAGATGGGGTTTATTTGCTTTGGCTTGGTCATCACACAGATTTGATTTTCAGACTGAATTTGAATCTTGGACTGCTGGCTTCAAGGATAAGCAGACTGTCCTCAAACTACGTTCATCTTTAACATTCAAAAAAAGTCTGCCAGTTCAGGGTTATCTCCCTAAAATTAGGAGTTGTTGGAGACTTTATATTACTTAAAAAACATTACATTTTTATACCAGGAAGAATTATTAATATTCTGATTTTTTTTCCTATCATAAACCTGGAGTGATGTGTTTTATAAAGCAGAGAATTCTACATTTGAGAAGAAAAATATGAAGGATGGTGGCTTTTCATGGTTTTGTACTAGTAGAATAAGTCTGAAGCAGATGAATTAGTGGAAAAGAGCACAGTACTTAAAAGTCAGACATAAACTATGAATGGATTTATTACATGCCATGCTTTTGCATCCACATATACAGAACAACATTTTACATAGAACATCTTTATCTTTATCTTAGCAATACAATAAATCAGTCAAAAAGAATACCAGCACAGAGGGAGCGATTCATGGTATGCTATGCCATATTCCAAGCCTGTCCACTTCTACCTAGAGCAATAACAAAGAACTCCCCACCAGAGAAGTGTCAGTTTTATTTATACTGATCCCAAAATTACCTTTTGAGCTGTTTGCACTTCAAACTGAGTATGTGCGTCAGTCAGGAAAAGGAAAGCACACTCTCACAGAGCTGGCATATTTCCAATATTGCAAGTGAAAGGCAGCAGTGAGACAAAGAGAACAGGAGTCCAAATTTAACAGCAAGGAAATTATTCAATGGGATAAATCTTTCCACAAAGCCTCCATGTAGTTGTTAATGTCCTCAGTAGAATTCCTGCCCTGGTTTGTGACCTTTGTAGATACTATGACCCTACAGAAAGGTCTCCTCCAAAAGTATATCAGGAATGCAGGAAATATTGTTAACATTTCAGTGCGTGGTATTCTTGCACTGTGCTTTTTTTGAGCCACTCCTCCACCCCCAGCCCCCTGGCCCTACCCAGAGAAAATCTCCAAAGCAGAGTCCCCTTGACATTATGGCTATTAAAGGTCCCATAGAATAGTTCACAATACTAGTGAATTGGCCCCAGGTGCTTTAGAATATTTACTTCCAGCCATCAATATATTCCTCTTAGGTTCCAGCTGGGAATATTTGTCTTCATTTCTGGTCAATAGTCTTGCAAGAAAGTATGTTCTGAGTAGAGATCCCATGATAAGTGCTACTAAAGCAGTAATGTAATTTCTTCTAAGTCAGAAGCAAATGCAACAGATATGGTGCATCAAATCAGTGACCAGAAGATATTCACAGGGTATGAAGGACATGAAAAAGGACCACTTGTTTTGTTGGGTTTTTTCCTCTACCACTATATTTGTCCTTCTTCCCTTGGTGAGAAAGTATGAAAGGAACTTCTGTAACAGAAAAAGGGAAACCCAATTAAAAATTTGGATCACTCAGAAGTTAGCAAAACTCAAAAAACTTGAAAATCTGATATTATCTGTAATAAAATACAAATATTTCTTAATGAGTAAACAGAGAGGAAAGTCATGGTCCTGTTTAGGATTTTTAAAAAGGTTGGATAGTCTTATGGATATAGCACTGGTTAAGACTGTCAGAAGTTTCAAATACATTTCCTAAAGATTTATATGTCTTCTGCTATGGTACGGTAAACTCACTCTCTGCTTCCACTTTGTCTATAAAATAATGAAAAACATTTAATGTCTTTCATTTTGCCTTAATCTGTAAATTTTACTTGAATTCTTGGGTGATAATTTTTTGTCCAAAAAAAGGGAGATGATCTTTGCTTACAGCTCTAAAATTCTTGTCTACTGTGAATGGCATAACAAAAATATAAGTTTGATTTTCATAAACTATTAATTTTTATTATTCAAGTTGCTAAAAAATAACATCTTTTCATTAATGTTAGATTTATTTCAGGGTAGTTTATATGAACCTATAACAATTTATTTCATATATCTCAATAAAATTTATTAATTTAACTATACTTTAAAATTTGTGTGCATTGTAGTCCATATATACTTTCCAGATTAAAAAAACAAACAAAAAAGAAACAACAAAAGACCAGCAAAAAACATGAAAAAATCAAACAAAGCCAAACCCCAAATTAGTGTTAATAACTTTCTGAAAGTGTGAGTTTAACTGTGATGAAAAAGACAGTGCCAAGAACAGTATAGTGAGGGATAAAAGGCAGAACTGTAAAAGAAATAAAAACTGTATAACTCTATGAGTATATGCAAATCACGGGCGCACTCACATTTTGAAAACCTGATGGTGTTCTGGTCATCTCATATAAAGAGGAACACAGTGCCACTAGTAGACTGAAAAATAAGCAAGACTTTTCTACAAAAATATTAAACTGATTGAGACGCTTGAACTCAGACAAGAGATGACTGAGGTATAACAGAGATTTGTAAAAGTAATATGGAATGGGTAAATGCATTTTGGTTTTGATGACATGGAAATGAGAGAACATCAAATGGAATGACAAAGAAAATTTTCTAAAATACTCGAAGGAAATACCTTTGTCATTCAATGCTTAAGTGGATTGTTGAATCTTTAGCTACAGGATGTTTTGAATGCCAAGAGTATAAATGGATTCAGAAGTTGATTAGGCAAGATAATGGAGGAAAGCTCCCCCAAGGAATAATAAACATAGTGGTCTGATTACAGCCTCTGGCTTTAGTTGAGGACATGTAGGAACCACAGAGAGAAGCTGCAAGAACATAAGCAGGGAAAGTACCACTGTGAGCATCCTGCTCTTATACTTGTTCCTTGCATATCTGTTGCTGGCCTCCATTAAAGGTGAGCTTTTAGTCTGATTTAGCACTGCTGCTCTCAGAGGGGGAGGGTGGTGGAGGCAACACACTGACAAACATTCTTTTTAAGTCAAACCATTTAAAAAAACAGTTATGTGACAGTTCTATTTCATTCTAAGTGGGGAAACTTCAAAGAAAAGTGACAAAAAAGATATCAGAACAGAGATTACCTCTAATTCCTTCAAAGAAAGGAAGGCATGGATCTGGATCTTATTCTTTGGCTAGAGTCTTTAAGCAGGGAACTAACAATGGTATAAGCGTCACGTATAGTGTGTGCCAGGTTTGCTACAGTAAGTGTGGCATAAATAACAACAACAGATTCACAGCTACATCGCTGACCCCAAGGGGAAAACTGAAGAAAAAGCCAGGGCTGCTCAGATGCCAGATTTCACTTTCCTGGAAAATGTCACTGTTGACAGCAGTCCTTTACATACTTGAGTGCCTCCAAGGTTAGGCATTGGTGTGAACAGAACTCTACTTTTGAATGCACGGGAGAAGACTGTGCAGCTAACATACAGCCACATGTAGAAGAGGAACTGAGTGACAGCAATGGCTTACACAGCTCCCTCGGTCTTCACCCCCAAACACCACCTGAAAGCTCTCTGAACTCAAATGCCTTAATTTTGAGCTCAGAGGCTTTAAATAGAAGTTTGATGCTGCTGTTGTTTGCACAACCAGCCCCAAGTCATTACTAGAATACTGTTCCTCCTTCTAATAGCAAAGTAGTTATGTATTAATAAAAGAGAACAAACAAAAGGAACTGAAAAGAATTGCATCTCATGCCTAAGACCTTTTATTCAAGAATTATTATAAATTTCTTGACTTTTCAAGCTGTAATCTTTTTGTATCCAGAGTAGAAGCTATTTTTATACTGCTGCAAACAAATTTATATCAGTGAGAGGTAGTTCAGTGGTTCTCAGTCTCCAGTGTATCAGGATGACACTTTGAAGATGTGATTTCTACCCATCAGGTCATATCCCCATGTAGATGATAATATGACTTGACATTCCATAAACTCATCTATCAACCTTCACATCCTACAACAGAGAAGCTCTGACTGCATCATCACTATTCATTCAGGCATTGGCAGTTGTTTCTTAAAAACAAAGGCACACAAATATCCTCCAAAGATCTTCTTCAATTGGTCAAGAAATATAAGTCTTGAGAGAAAATGTCTGTGGGAGGTGTGCCTGGGTAGACAAACTTATTAGTGAAAGAGCTCCAGGAGGAAGTAAATAAATCTCCATGACTGTTCCACATCCCCAGGTGCCCTGCCATAATAGAAACACAGAATGATAGAACCATTAAGGCTGAAAAAGGCATTTAAGAATTTGTTGAAGTCCAATGGTCAACCTAGCATCACCACAATATTCACCACTAAACTATGTCCTCAACGGTCATATCCACACATTTTTTCAACACTTGCAGGGATGGTGACTCCCCCACTGACCTGGGCAGCCTGTTCCAGTGCTTAACAACTCTTTCTATGAAAAGATTTTCCTGGTATCTAATCCAAACTTCCCCTGGTACAACTTGGGGCCATTTTCTATTGTTACTTGTTACCTGGGAAAAGAGACTGACCTCCACCTGGCTACAACCACCTTTCAGGTGGTTGTGGAGAATGAGAAGGTCTCTGCAGAGCATCTTTTCTCCAGCCTAAACACCCCACCTGACTCAGCTGCTTCTTATAACGCTTGTGCTCCAGACCCTCCACCAGCTTTGATGCCCTTTTCTGAAATGGCTCCAGCACCTCAGTGTCTTTCTTGTAGTGAGGAGCCAGAACTGACGACATGCTGAAGGTATTTAAAAGGCACGTAGATGTGGCCCTGCAGAATATGGTTTAGTGGTGGACTTAGCAGTGCTAGCCTAATGGTTGGAACTGATCATCATAAAGATCTTTTCCAAACAAAGGATTCTATGATTCTATACAGATACACAAACCATTCTTAGGGGAAATTTCAGGAGGAGAGAAACACCAGAATAAGAATATTCTGCAAATATGTATGTATGTATGTGTGTACATATATATATCTATTTATATATACTGGGGGGAGTGTATGCATATTTTCTGCATCTGTTATTACATACACATTGTAGACAAAACACTAAGCCACAGACCCAATCTGGAATGCTCTTCCTTATGCCTTTAGGATATTCTGAAGATTTGATTTGCAAGGATATAGAAAGCTAAATAGTGATATGTTACAGTGTTGTAATGCAGAAGTTGCAACACTGACTTAGTTGAAATGTTTCCACATCAATATAGATGCGAAAGTGAGAATGGAATTTGTACAACAAAGCAAATTTCTTGTACTGGTCGTGCTGCATACGGAAGGTTGTTTTTATTGAATATATGTACTTATCTCATGAAAAGACAGCAAGTAATTTCAAACACAAATGGAAATATGACTGTGAATAAACAATTTGCACATCCAGAGACAGTCTGAAAATGATGAAAGAGACTTCTTGACCACTGAAAAAGAGATTTTCAGTAACTTTCTACCTGCTCTGCAAGTATATGATGAACAACACCTGCAATTCCTAATCCCTAGATATCCTGACTGGAGCCCATTGCAGCATACTGTTTCCTGCATAGTTATTACCCAGAGTTCTGTTTACTAGAAACAAAATAATAAATGTAGAATATGAACATTACAATATCCATGTGCAGGTTCTGCCTGGGATAGAGTTAATTTTCTTCATAATAACTAGCATGGGGCTATTTTTGAATTTGTGTTGGAAACAGGGATATTCCATACCACATCATGCTCAGCAATAAAACAATGGGGCAGGTTGGCAGGGGACTAATGGCCACTGTTTGGAGAGTGGCTGGGCATCCATCTGTTGGTGGTGAGCAATTTGCATGACTTGTCTTTCCTGGGTTTGTCTTTTTTATTGTCTTTTTGTTACATCATCATCATCAAAATCATTACTGCTGTAGTAGTAGTGTATTTTATTTCAGTTGTTGAAGTGTTTTAATCAGCTCTTGACTTTTCTTGCTTTTATCATTTTAATTCTCTTTATTCTTCCTGCTTGAGGAAAGGGGAGCAAGTGGCTGTGTGGTGCTTAGTTGCCAACTGTGGTTTAATCCTGACAGATCACTCTCAGGTTTAACCCTAATGTGAAGCTGGGACATTCCTGGAGTGCATGCTTAGAGATTTTAAATGATTCTTTGCTTTGATTCAATCTTTGACCTGAAGGACAATGGCTCTGTCTCATTCTATCAGTTATTCTAATGAGCTGGACTTGGGAAATCCATCTACAAGTTAGTTACCTTGGAGATGGACAATGGGACAATTTTCAGAGGTGAAAAAAAAAGGACAAGAAAGGAAAACATATTGCTTTTGAGTTTCTATTTGTTTATTCTACTTTTCTTAATATGTCCTTCACAATACTATTTTTAATGTATTTGTTGAATTAATACTCCCGTAGTTTATGCAATAAAGGCTTATTTATATTAGTTATCTATGCAAAGATTTCATGCAAAATATCCTAATTAAAAGCTGCTATATTATTTCTTGATCCAAATGGCATGTTTTAGCTGGAAATATGTATCTTAAAAATGTGATGCCAAATTATTTTTTATGTTTTAGCTGAACAATTAAATAAAACCTTAATTGTAAAGAACTTTTCTCAGATATGTTAGAATGGTTGTTAATATTTCTATTGCAGTAAGGATGTAGTGGACAATATCTGCACTGCACAGATGAGGTGAAAAATAATAGACAGTGGCGACATCACTCATTAGGCCAGAATCTTAAGAACCTGATTTATAACCTTGACAAACATTTAAATTGAAAACATCTGATTGACAAGTTAAGGGATTAGCCTATGCTTGCATTCCAAGTTATCAGTACCACAAAATTCTACAGTTACTGATGAAAACAGACAATAAAATAACTGAATGCAAGTCCAAAAGAGATGTGAAAAAAATTCCTCATTGTCTGAATCTTTTTTTTATTTTTTTATTTATTTTTTTTTAACTTCAAGCTGTGCATGTTTTTCCTTTCTCATTTTAATATTCTGATATCTTGCAACAAACTGAAGTTCCGTGCAACACACCAAATTACATATATTTCAGTATGCTTGCACTGGAGAAGTGTTTGCTTTCTAAAATTGGGTATTTTGTAGGATATCACTTTATGTTTCCCTTGATGCCATGAGAGACCCCCAACAAATCAGGACTCTGAGCCACTTTAGTGTAGGATAAGATAAAAAGTAAAGGTCCTTTAATAACAGGCCTAGTGCCTACAGGAATACATGATGGCATGCATATGCCCCAAGCTCTAGTTTCCATGGCTTTTATAATGTGATCTATCTAATCATTACTTTACACATCTTTTGGTCCAGCCCTGGTCCCACCCCTGTTCCACCCCCCAGGAATTGAGGCTAGGGGTCGGTAAGACCCTCTGTCTTCATCATTCTCTTCTTCCTCGGGCTTTGGAGTTCTTCCAGTGTTCTGATTTCTGGGTCACTCTGCCCTGTGTTTATGTTTCATTCTGCAGGCCTTCTGATAGTTGTCAGCATTCTACCTTGAAGAGAGTCTAAATAACTAAAGGAATTTGAGCTCCCCGTAATGATAGAAAGACATTAAACTTAAGCTAGAAATATTAACCCACTAAAAATCTACTTTGTTACAGCTACTGTTTCCCTAAAATCTACAAAATGTGAAAATCAAAAATCCTTTCTGCATCACCCTGTTGAAAGTAAAAATCACAGAATCACAGAATATTCTGAACTAGAAGAGGCCCACAAGGATCATCGAGCCCAACTCTTAAGTCAATGGCACACACAGGGGATTGAACCGATGACCTTGGCATTATTTATAAATAAGTTCTAAAAATGTCCTCTAAAATTCTCTATAGTATAAATTTAATTGTAAAAAAATTATCTAAGTGTTTATAATGTCACTTTCCTATCTAATGGCCATCAATCTCTTTACTAATAAGACTAAAACATACATAATTTCATGATGATCAATCAATTAATAATTTTATCTCTGCCTTGTAAGAATTTCTCTGTTACAGGGACTGTCAACATTTAATGCACTATCAGCTCTATGAGTAACCTGTAATCAGTACAGCCCTGTTCCTGTACTGATTTTGTTTTTCAGAATGTCCAACATGAACCTAGTCAGATTCTGTAACCTTTGGCCCTTCTTTTATTGTTTGCTACTATCAAAACTAATGTGATCTTGTCTTCTTTATAGCTGCCATTTCAGTAATTTTAGACATCTCATAGGTTGTCTCTTGATCACCTCTACACCAGACTGATGAAGCTCAGCTTCCTCGCCCTCTCCTTATTTCTCATGTGCTCAAGGCTTCTGTCGCTTCTGACTGTTGGAGCTCTACCAGGTTTTCCACATCTGTCTTGAAAAAGAGGATCAATACTGGGTGCAGCAGATCAGATGTAGCCTCAGCAGTGCCAGCTACTGGTTAATCACAACTTCCCTTCATATAGTAGCGATATTTCTTCAAATACAGTCAAATGTATTAGAACTATATTGGTATTTGCAATGGAAGTTCCCTGTGGAGCTGAATCTTGTTGTGGTTGTACCTCAGCTAAGCACCACACAATGACTTGCTCACTCTCTCCCATCAGTGAGACAGGGAAGAGAATCAGTTGGGTAAAAGTGAGAAAACTCCTGGGCTGACATGAAGAGAGTTTAACAGGTAAATCAAAAGCTGTGCACACAAGCAATGCCAAACAAGGATTTAATTCACCACATCCCATCAGCAGAGGTTCAACTATTTCCAGGAAAGCTTCATCATGTGTAACGGTGACTTGGGGTTGACATCACTCTAAATGTCACCTGCTTGTTTCTTCTGCCTCCAGCTTTATATTCTGATCATGAGACCATATGATCTGGAATATGCCTTGAATCAGTTGGGGTCAGTTGTCCCAGTTGTGTCCTCTCACAAACCTTTGTGCACCCCTGGCCTCCTCACTGGCAGGATGGGGTGAGGAGCAGAAAAGGCCTTGACTCTCTTTAAGTACTGCTCAGCAGTAACTAAAACATCCCTGTGATAGCAAAACTGTTTCCAGCACAAATCCAAAATATAGCCCCACACTAGTTATTTTGTAGAAAAATAAATCCATCTCAGCTCAAACTGGCACAAATCTCTATAATTATCAGAAGTCTTTCTTGAGGTTATTGGTCAGCCAGTAGTTTCCTATCCCATGCCACAGAATTACTATGCTCCAGGTGCAGAACTTGGCACTGCTGCCAGATGAACCTCTTGAAGTTTCTGTCAAGTATTACCTCTAGAAGTTGTTAATTGAGACATTCATCAGTTGATGCAAGCCAGAATAGAAATGCATATGCTTTTCCCTTTGAATACAGATGACCAGACAATTTTCAACCTACTTATCACTTCCTCAGCTTCCTAGTGAGATGGAGAAGATGTTCAAAACTTAAATAAATTCAATTGCATACGTATCATCAATAAATCTATATTACACAACTCTTACCTGGCCACATAGTTAGTCATATCATTGTAGCCATTCACACTGGACAAGCATGAGTGACCCTCTGTGAATCCATCATAATTATTCCTAATGTCTGCCTTCTACTTCATGCCTCTGGAATGGAACTCAAACAGGAATTGGCTTAATGTTCTTTCCAGGGACTGAGATAATCCTATAATTTTAAAGATCTCATTTCTGCCTTTCCAACAGAGTGGGGGCCTCCCACTGTCTTTTCTTCAGCTTGGTAATAACCTTTTCCTAATATGAACTTTTTTACTTCAAATGAATCATCATAGCTGAGGTGGCAACACCATCTGTCTCATAAAATTTTCATAACATGAAATCATCTGCTCAAGAAGGCAACAGGTCAGAAGTCTTCTAGCCAACAGGGTTGTTGTGTGCCCAGCAGAACAGTTTCAACTTGTTTAACATAAAGAAACTGAACAATGGGTATAACATTGTAGAACACTGTCTTAATGCTCAGCATTTAAGTTGTAATAGAAAGTAACTTTATTGGCTAGAAAAAAAGAATAAAGACTTGCTATTTGTAACAAGTTTCAACATCTGAGTTGTTTGATAGGATTGGTTTGAGGCAAAAAATTATCTGCAAGTTTAAGTTATAATAATGATATAATTATGGTAATATGTTAATAATTGCTAAAGTAAGTTTGATGTTAATGAAAAGAGTGATTTGTGTAGGTAATAAGAATTAGACATCCTAATGTATGGATTTCAATGGGTATAAGAGTATCTTGGAGAACAAGTATGTAAAGTAGATAAAATGAGGCATGTTTAAAGGAGTGATTCTTCAGAATTTTCCCCAGGGTGATTTTTATTAGCAGCACACCACCTGCTTCTGGTAGGTCATGTGAAAAATAAAGAAGATAACAAGCTGAAACCCTACTGGAAAAGAGACACTTTAATTTTAGTGATGAAGAATGTTAACTCAGATCCCTACTTCTGCTGAATTAAATCTGTGATTTTCTTCAATAATCTTAGTGTGACTTTTGAGACAAGAGCCTAGTGAGAATAAAAGACATTAATTGGGGCTCATTGATCTAAATTTATATGACAGTTAAAACTCTTTCTTTACCATTAGCATCTCTGGAAGGTCTACTCACAGGACACTGAAACTGAAATAGGAGATTTTTACTTAGTACTGCTGTTTTCATGATGAATGTGAAGTAAATCAGTACATTTCATTTTTATATCAGAAAACATAGTTTTAAGTTCCTAATGGCTTCTAAGTAAGCAGCGTAGCTACCAAGCTGTATGCAGTTTGTTCAAGTAAATAATAAATTTGTAGTCTTTATCCAGACTATACCTAACTGTATTATTACCTAACACTCACTGAAGCATGGGCTGGAAATAATATGTAATATACACCAAGATATAAGATCTTTCTCATTTCATTGAAACTATATGGATATATAAAAAATAAGACAATGAAAAAAGAGAAAATAGGGAGTTTTCTAAGAAAAATCAGTAAAACAACTGAATGGGTTTCAAATCCCTACTTGAGATCAAGAAACAGGGAGAACCTTTACCATGGTAAACTGACCAGAAATCAGTTGGATACAAGTTATTTTCTACTCTTTTGCTTCTCCTGTCTGGGCTTTTGATGCCTTTTCAAGAAACAGCAGAGTTGTAATCTCTATAAAAAGGAGTCAAAATCTGTCAGTATTAGTGAAAAATTTAGCTAGTAACTCTGATACAGGTATAAATATTTACATCACTTTTAAAAATAAGCACTCTATTGAATTTGATTTGATAGTGTTGGTCTTTTAATTGATTGTATTATGTTGATATCCTGCTGTGCTTTAATAACACATATACTACATGAGTTACATGTATGAGTTACATGAGTACATAAATTAAATGTAGATTTGGGAAAAATAATTAATTAGTTATAAATCTGATTTAATTTTGCAAATCAAATAGCTCATGTCCAATTTTTGCCTCAGACAAAATTCTTGCTAAACAAACCTGTGTGGGAAATTTTGGTTTGTCTCATTAATAGCTTACTCTTTTTTTTTTTTTAACAAAATGAAAATTCTATGTCTAATGTTATAACATATACATTGTACAGTATGAGAGAAGTGAAAAATTTATTTAACTTTTAATGATTTAATAAATTTATGTATAAATTATAGGAAAATAGATTTTTGCAGCTGAAATTCAAATAACGAAATCTTTAAAGTGTCATAAAGGATTCACCAACATTTTTAAAACTCAAAAAACATTTAATTTCTTTTAAACCAGATTATTTCTTCCAATTCCTCTGATAAATTATCTCTATTTAAAAATAGGTTTATTGGAAAAGTCCCAGTCTACACTCATGTTTCATCTTTGACTCAATCAGTCAGTCAACAATTTAGGTTTTTGATTAACATGAAAAATAAGATAGAGGAATCCAACAAGATTTTGAGCTAAACATTAATGACACTAACTATAAACAAAATCCTTGCACACAAAAGTTATTCCCACATCTGCAGCTGTGATCAACATGGTGACCGAATGGAATTCTGCTCAAAGTACCCCTCTACACCCTAATGGCAAGAGAATGAGACATGCTGATAATCAAACTACTCGAACATGGTTCCAGATGCCAAGACCAATTTTTGATTTTGACTGCATGACTTTGATTAACATAGAATATATACTAATAATATTAACAATTTCCATTATGTAGTTTAGAAAATTAACCATTCATTTTAAAATAAAATTAATCTCAGAAATGAAGTGCTGTTTTCTGTCCATAGAAAGGCTGCTCAATTTTGAAAAATTCTTGAAAGTGTTCTTATTTTCCCTCCTCTCTTTCTTAGCTTGGGTTAAGCTGGGTTTCCAGATGACTGTGTGGTACTAAAATGGCAAGAGAGATTATCAAAGAGAAACAACATGCAGTGCACTTTGATCCTTGTCCTCTAATGGTTTCATCATTAAGTTTTACTTGAAATGCAAATACTTGATTTTCTCTCTGTCTTGGGGCATTGCAAGCATACTGAAAATGTAGCATATTTCTAAACACTAACATTAAAATCTGGAGTGGACAAAACATTAATTAAAATATAGTCAAACCCAATTATTTTATATAGAAGTCTGAGATCAATTGACAATAAACAGTGTAAAACAACCAGGCACTATTTATTATCATGGACAGGGACTTTGATAAGACTACTAATACTTTTTTATTCTAACCTTGGATTCTGAATCTTCTATAGATACTATTCATTTGTCAGTTGTAGGAAATTCACTGCACTTCTTACCAAAAGACAACTGAACCAAAACACAAAGTAGATGGCTGCTGCGTGCTCCCTTCCTTAAGCACTCAGAGTGAGAGCTGTGGAAGAATCCTCTAGCCTAGTAGTATTTGCATAGGTTTTCTCCTGACAGTTGTGGACATCCGAGGTAAGCATTCACCAGTCCTTGATGTTGTAGGAGTCCATGAGAAACAAGACCCTTGTCATTGCACTGTCACAGGTTACACAGCTTTTCACAGGAGCACTTCAGAGAACCAAAAGGCAGAGCAAGAGAGGACCTTGGAATGTGATACCACGGGTGATGCCTTAAGATTTTTAAGATATTTGTAGATTTTAATATACCTGTATAGTTTCTCACACTTGAGGTAGCTGCTAAGAGTTTGTAAACCTCTTTCTTATGGTTTGTGCCACATTTCTGAAATTCTGTTTAATGGTCTTTTCAAGGAAAAAGATTTCAGCTAGGACATCTTGTTTGGGACACGTGCATCTGGATTGGAATAATAAAATACATTATAATCAAAACGAGATACAAGGCTCAGAACCCTTAGAGGGGCTCCAATAGGGCAGTTCTGAGGGTGGTACCAAGGGCAAAAGATTTTCAGGGTGGATGAACCCCTTTAGATATGATAATTAAGGAGTGTTATAAATTTCTAAGAACCCTACATTGTGTGTGCACCTATGCACTTCATGCACCTGAAAGCTTTCATTAAAGAACTGCTCTCTACTTTATCTGTACTAATATTGTCTCAAAAGCTTCCCCCTCTCCCTCCCCCCCTCCATTTTAGGCAACATGTAGAGCGTATCAACATACCTTCAGCAAGACTTCACAGTATGAATGCCCCAACAGTAAGAGATAGGATCCAGGACAAACCCTGCTCCCCTCAAAACATTTACTTTGGTGAGATAAAAACATTGGTGCTTGATTATGAAGAGAAATGGTCCCGTAATATATTCTAGATTCTTCTCCATCATATAAAAGGAGCAACTATATATAAATTGTGTCAGGTATGATTTATCACGTCTCTGTTTTCTAAAACTTTGTGACTTTCATGATTAGATAGTTAAAACCAACTGAGATAATTTAGACAGTTTACATTAACTTTATTATTATTATGGCAATAAATTTGCATTTTAACAGAAAGGAAGGATAAGGAAATATAGGAATTAGCCAAAGAGAAGAAAAAAAGATAAGGAAATGCAAGAATTAGCCACCACTGCTCAAATCTCTGACTCAAATCCAGTCTGAATGTTAAAGGCATGATCATATTTCAAAATATTTCAATTCTAGACTCATGTCACAATGACAGAACTCAAGATTAACACTAAGGTCTGAATAGCCCAGTTATATTTAACAACTAAGAAACACACAAACAAAGCACTGAAAGAGAAGCACTAAATTAAAATATTGCCAGAAGAACACTCCAAAGTTAGTAAATACCAAAAGTAAGATTTGAAATGTAACCTGAATTTGACACTCTACACATGCATTATAACAGCCTCTGAATGGTCACATTGTATTTTGCTAATGGCCAGCCCCAAATCAGAGTCACCAGACATGGAAGAGGTGAAAAGCCCACACTATAGGTATGTGACTCATCCAGAATCAAAATGGACCATTCTGATAAGTCCAGTTTCTTTGGTAAGCGTCCAGCAATTACACTTATTAAATCCTCTTTCTTTCAGCTCCTGCTTTATTAACTATGTATCTTCATTTTCTGTAAAAAAAAAAAAACAAAAAAACAAAAACAACAAACCAAACCAAAACAAAAAGCCCAAAAAAACATGAGTATCCTATAGTCAATGGTCTCTTTCATTAAAAACCTGATTGGCAGTCAGTGAACTGAATGAGAAAAGAATGCTATGAAAAAAATTACATGTGCTAATGTAATTATAAATGATAATACTTACATCTAAGACAGACTAATTAAGGCTGTATAGGCAACCTTAATTCTGACATTTTTCTAACTTCTGAGTAATTGACCTTGCAATCACAACACTCTTCGTGTATCAATTATCATTAGCTTTTAAAAACACGAAAAAAACCCCACTGTTGCTGAGGCAGGAAAAAAAAAAAAGAGAAGCAATCTTCTCCTCTTGAGACAAGCTGTGTTTTTTTGAGAGTCAAATCTTTCAGAACCACAATTCAGAAGGCTGCAAGATGACCTATCTACTCCAGGCAGGCCTACTAACATTAGTAAATACCACAAGGGGCAGTTATTAGAAAGGGAATACACATCTGCATTGACAGTTTTCCCAGATATTTGCTGTTGAAATGTGGGGATTAAGGATGCCTTGGGGCAATCCAGGCTGTTGCCAGGTTCCACTGCTCTTGCCATGTTTCTGTAGTCTTCTGTTTCTGCCTTTCTTATCCAAGTTTCTTCCCCTGCTCTTGCTTTATTACTTTTACTTATTTTCCTGGGCCTCCGTCCTTGTGCCTCTTCTTCTGAGCTGTGGAGTGTCTGTTTCTTTCTGCTCCAAACTGCCTTTACTCAGCCTGTCTTCTCTCAGACCTCATCTCGTTTGAAAAATGAACCATGAAACTTGCTGAATATTCCACTAAAGTGTAATTTCTGGGTAAGTTTTGGGTATATTTTGGCACTGGTCTACTATGGAGCCCAGTAGGTAGAACCACAATGCCACTGTCAAAACATAAAAACCTTGCCTCCCTGTCAAAGTCCCACGATATTCTTTTTCCTACTAGTGTTTATAATATGACCCTGAAATATTAACTCTCTAATCTGTGTAAGAACCTTTTTACTCATGTTTTATTTATTTTTAAATAATTCAGAAACTTAAGATAGAAAGTTTCAGTATATATCCTGGAGCATGGTAAACTTACTATGTAGTTATTATAATGTAAGATTATGTAAAAAAAGGTTCCCTGAGCAGTGCTTTGGAGTCAATATCTCTGTCTCTTTTCCACAGACAGTAATAAGCAGAAGGTTTTTATTACAATAACAGTAAATGTGTTGCAATTAGTAGACAACAATTTAACTCACATTTTTTGAAAGGCACAGGAACAGAAATTTTTTTTTAGAACATTTTTAAATAAATGGAATATCTTATTGCATAGATGAGTTCCTACTGACAGTGGCTAATCTTATTTCAGTTCAATCTCTGCCTAACTTGTAGTTAGAAACCAAATTTAAAGAGTTCTTTTTCAAATGACTAGGAAGAATTTAGGCCTAAGGAATAACATCAACAAAACAGAACCTGCTCTGCCCTAACTAACCTTATTATGGAAGAGATAAATAAAACAAAGACACCATTCTGGAACCCTGGTATAGGTTGATTTTGATATTATAATGGTAGAGGAAAAAATTCCCCAAGGAGCTATAACATTCTCAAGTGATACAGCCAAGACATTCTTAATATGCAGTATCAGAGTTCTTCACCACATACTGCCCAGGGAGAACACCTTCTTAAGAATTAATGAATATAAACAAGCAATAAATTAATGTAGAGGTAGCATTTTCTTGCCATTAAAACAATGAGATTCTGGTGCATTTGCAAAGGTAATGTATGTATACAAGAGCATATGCAGCAGGCTTTATGTCCCCAGGGCACATATTTATATTTGAGCTTCTCATGCTGGGCTTCCCGTAACAGTGAGGAGGAGGCAATTCTAGGGCACAATTAGTTTTTTGTTAACCTAAACCTCTAAAAAAGACCCATACCTATTTATCAGGGTCAGGTGTACTCATATATGTTGTAATGTACATTGAACTCAGCTGTCATAAAGGCATTTTTTTTTCCAGATAAGCCCACAAGAGACCAAATTTTCACTGACCCTTTATATCTGTTTGAGTCTTGGTGCTGGTTTTGACTGGAATAGTCCTCAATATCAAATTCTGTTTACCTGGGGAAAATTAGAGAAATCATCTGATAAACCTGATATTCTATTACTCTTTTTAGAACCTGTTTATTTATAGTTTGAAGCATTAGCTTAAAGCAACTGAAAGTAAAGACTAAGATTCATTTCAAATTTGAACAAGTGTAGAAAAAATTAAGTAAAGAATAAATTGTAGGTATTCTTCACTGTCTTGTATTTACTATTGAAAAGAGAGGAAAGCAGAAGGAAGTGAGTAGGTAAAAAGTATGTATTTTTAAATATAATGTTTAAAACTGTTGAAAATTTCCCACAGCATGCTGTTTTCCATTACATTTTTCAATAAATTCTAGCTATTCTAGCTATTCTACCTTTTCAAAATGTGTTTTCCCAAGATAGAGATCATTTACATATGGCATGGATAGGTGTGGATCAAAGTCTTTGCTTCTGTTTTTCATACTCTATAAAGCAGCAGCTAAAGTAGTATCCAGAAGGCAAAGATCTACAGAATTATTGGGATTAAAAGAGGACTGTGAAGCAGTACATAAAGACATTGATGAGAATGAGAAAAATAAATCAGCTTATATTCAGCTGATCACTACTTGTGAATTATATAAACAGGACAGCAGCCATAAGTTAACTGATGGAAACAAAACTGAGTCTTGTTGCTTTGGGTTAGCTTTGTCAACAGATAAACTCTAACCTGACTGCTCATTCACTCCCCTCTCCAACACTATGGGCTACAAGGAAAGTTAAATCTAATTTATCCAGATGCAGCAAACACATCTACAGAAAAGCATTATAAACATGTGTTGGGCACAACAGTATTTTTTATTTCAAAGACTTTCCAGACAAAATGTTGAAGACTTGTATTTTCTGATTCTTGCTTTGAATCTGCAAGAACACTAGGTATCTCCACATCAATTAATTACAGCCTTTGACTTTGCAAATGACCGCATAAAAATAAAGATTATACTCAACTACTTAGAAATTAAGGCTGACATAGTATATTAACTAACAATAAATAAACCTTGTCTTAATGTACAGAATTTTCAGCACTGGATTTAAGCAGATAATAAAGTAACATTTAATGCTGGGATTTCTGTGGGGAAAAGCAGAGTAATTCTTGCAAGAAATAGAGTGAGCTAATTAATTTTACAAATTAACTTATGAAATGTCAGTTCCAGCCCCCAAAATTCTTTGCAGTACTGCAGAAGAAATTGGAGATGAAATCTTCCTTGGAGCAAACTTAAGTACATGCACAAGAAACAGTGGAGCATGTAGATTCAGAAAGACGCAAATAACTTGCTGCAGTGTAGAGCACTGGAATACTGTGGCAGCCTGTCTTATTTGTGAAAAAAGGTTTCAACGGCTGGAGGGCATGGTGTCAGAAGGTTTGCCCACATGTAAAGTAAACAATGTAAATAGTCCTTTTAATGTATATATTTTCTTCACAACTTCTGTCTCTTTAGTACACCCTCAAGTCTGAGTCTACTAGTTGTTCAATGGTAATTTATAAATTGTTTCTCTGTTGACTGTAATAACTGGATATGGCACTTAGTGCTGTGATCTAGTAACTGCAGTGGAAGTGGATCAAGGGTTGGACTTGATGATCTCAGAGATCTTTCCCAACTCAGCTGATTCTATGATTCTATGAATGAAAACAAGATCCTCAGTGTGTGTGATGGCAAAAGTTGTTTTCTTTTAAGAATAGTTTTCCTCATAGCTATGCTGTTTCTTTGTATTTCTTTCTAAGTAAATAATAACAAATGGTTCACTAACTTAGTAATAATTTAGAGCACCCACATCTTGTCTATATGAGTCCACTCAATAGCTCCATTGTGGGAATGAAACACAGCTGTGTGAACAAATCTGGTGTCTAGATCAAATGAGTGAATAGGAGGCTGGGGAGGTTGCATAATATACAAGAAAATAGGAAGAGCATACTTGATCAGAACAAGGATCTGTTTGCTGAATGGTGTTTCTTTGACAATAGGAAGCAGCAGATAACTGGACAGAACCCATAAAAACCAGACAAGCCTTTAAAATATAGGTTTATTCAATATTTTTCCTGCTCTATTTTCCCAGGTTTCAAAAAATTGTCTCGGTATTTCTGGAACCACAGATACTTTTGTTTGCTAAAGTTCTGATGTGTTTTTCTTCCTTGAGTTTGTCTTATGAAGCAATTCGCCCTTTTGACATCTGGAATGCTCCTTGGCAGAGTTACCACAGTATTTGAATAAAAATACATTTCTTGTTTGCTTTTTTTCAACCTGCTCAGTGATGATGTCATTTGATGATCCCTAGTTTTCATACTATTAGAAACAAGGACTGATTTCTATTCTTATATCCAGTGTTTTCCACTCTTACCCTGGGACTCGCAGCTCCAGCTAAATTCACTCCTGTAGGATACATACATTTCTGATAAAAAATTTAAGTTGCTTTATCATTATGTTGCAATGAATAAATTTATTTCATAGGATATCAGATTCATGTTCAGGAAAATTATTTTTATGGTTTGTCCAATCTACTCCCAAAAGAAATTTATATGAAGATTGGTATAATGACAGTTTCAAATTTGTTGTTAGAATTACCTGTTAGATACTTAGACAGAATCAGTTAAAGGATGTTCGTTCTTTTACCAATCATAAATAAATAAGTCATTTCCATTTTTAGCTTTTGGAAAAAAAAAGATGTTTTCATGCTTTTGAAAGAAATAAGAGCACTATTCAGAGGCACTCAATGCAATGTTTCATAAGTGCATTGTAAGGCATTGGAAATTCCAGTTTCAGATAAAAACACATTGCTTTTTATCCTATAAATAAGTAGTTGCTCTATGGCAAGCTATCTCAATAAATTTTATCTACAACCCCTTGAAAATTGCAAAGAAAAGACAGAACTGTCTGATTGTATTCAGCATAAACAGAGAAATTAAAATGATCATGACATAAAATTATATTGCTTAATATTCCTTTTAGCTTTCCTGCTTAACTCTGCCTTGTCTAGAAATTCTTATCATCATTTGCAGTGATATACAAAGTATTTTCTGTACTTCTAGCACAATTTTAAAACAAATCTAGAAGCTTTGGAAATTTATAGAGTTCCTCAATGTATCTCCATTTTGGGGCAAAGAGCCACTCTTAACTCTTTTCTCCTCACTTTTCTGTCTTATGCAGCTAAACAACAACTAGATTTCACATTATATAGAAGTGTATTGAATGGCTCAATAATGTATAAGTTCAGGATGTTAAGTTTTAAACATGAAAGACAGCAAAGGTTTGGTAAATTAATTGCCTACATCTACTGGCAGATGTTCCAGCTTGATAAAGGGTTTCATTACTGAAAGAAATTCTGAAAAATATTGTTTTATCTCTATCAACTCTATCATCATTGATTTAGTGATACAAAATATACAAATTAATATAAAGGAAAACTTGTCAAAATTCTGAGTCATCTAAAGCTGTCCCCTTGCTCAGACAGGCCTGCCAGACTCTTAGTATCAGCATAAATTTTAAAATCATCACTGTAAAGTTTCTCATTGCTGTATCATTTGAATCTGAGCTAGTGTTACAAGAAGTCTCAACTATTTCCATGAGATTTTACCTTGTTCTTTCTGGCTTTGGAAAGGGGTATTCAGAGTGCTGTATGAAAAGCAAGCAGAAGAAGAAGAAGACTGTGAAGCGACCTTTAAGAACTGACTGCCTCAAGGAAGTATTAGCTATCTCCTCTATTACTTTAAGTTACCTCCTTTCTTGCTCCTCTGATCCCCCAGCGCACACCTTGCTGGTTGACGTTGGGATGCCACCTAGTACACCACACTCACATCTCTGCCAGGCGCATATCCATTCCCGTACTGTTCTCTCCCCCAGAGCTCAAATCTCTCTCATCCTAACAGGACACAAGTGGGACTCAAGAGGGTTAGTATGCATTCAGCTTCTCAAAAAACTAGTACAGGGCAAAAGAACAGGACTGAGGGAGAAGAGGACTGATTATGGGACTACATTACAGAGATCAGATAAAGTGACTTCAAGCTACAGGTAGAGATGTTAAGCAGTGCTGCTAAAAAAAAAAAATTAAAAAATGCTAAAAGTAATGCATAGTAAGAATTAACATGATCACACAGTAAGAATGAAATGGATTTTTCATAAGTATAGGTACTAAAAAAGGGATGCACAAACTATCCAGTGAGCAAGAGACATTTCCATGGACAGTCTTGCACCCCAACCACATTACAGCAGTCTGTGTGAGAGCCTCCCCAGCCAGCTGGTTGGGAATAAACATGCTTACTTGAGTAGATAAATGAGAAAGTATAAAAGGAGATACAGTCTTTGCAAGGTTTCTCAAATCTCTGCCTAAAGAGCATCTATATCACAAAGGCTGCAAGTCATCCTAAACAAAGCAAGCAAAATCAAACGTGTGTGGTTAGAGTTTACAGCAATGGATAATATAATTGGTAAGAAGTTGTATTTGACAGCACATATTGCAAAGACTCATGAGAAACTTTTGAAATTCAGTATTTAAAAATTAATGTCCAAGAAAACTAAACCTTGTAAATTTCAAATGCTTAAGGTTCAGCTTTTGAAAAGAAATTTAAAATTTCTATATAAATTTCTATTTCAAGATATGAAACTTTCAAAAACTGGCACTACATATCCACAAAAGCTATAATACAATCATTAGAGATGACAGCCATGGAAGAATAGTAGTTCTATTGCAGGAATTCTTGTGGAAACACTCTGAGTGCTATGTAAGATGGTCCATTTCAAATACTGCCATGTCACCTTCTGGTACAAACTCTACACAACTTGGGATAAAATAGTAATGAATGACAAGATAGTGAGTTGTAGAAATATGGAACTTTACACACATTAATTAAATAAAAGAAATGCTGAGGAAGTAACCACTTTACTGCCTACATGTCATGAAATAGATAAAAATTCTTTCTCCTGGATGGAGACTTCCATTTAAATCCAAGGTACTGCAAATCAGACACCTTTGGTGGAAGAGTGGAAACAGGCATATGGTATGAAAAAGTGATTTTAGTCACTTAGATTTACAGGCGAATGTTGGATCTGGGAAACAGTTGAGTCAACCATTCTATATGTAAAGGCTATTCTGTAACTCATATTCTGCACATGGAATTGCTGACATAATTTTCTGTTGCAGTTTCTATCTATGTTGAATGCCAGCAAGATCCGTGCATGTGTTGTAAATTAAACAGACTGGCCTGAATATTGCAAAGGAACTAATGAATATAGTCCCTAAAAATCCTACTTGTGCTTTGAAACAGAGATGATATTTTTATCACAAAATTTCTCACAAATTCTTAGCACTGTGGTATAATTGCTACTCCTACCTTTTTCTATGAGGCTTGTAAAGATGTTGAACTATCTAATGAACTCTTAAAATCTCACTAACAAATCAATATTAATTTTTTACTATTTTGAATAAAAACTAGTATATATGCTGTGGATATTGAACTCAAACCTGTCTGAACTTCTAAAATTTACCTGGGCCCAGGCCCATGAACTATCCACTTTGCAAGTGCATAGTTCTATTTTTCTTGATCTTTACATTGCTGCTGGGTAAAAACTTTCCTTCTCTTTATTAATCTGAAGCCTTGAAATTGCATTCTTCTATAAGCCTTTCTGTTGTCAGATACTAGAATAAAATAAATCATTGTCATGCGAAGTACATTTTCTTAGTGAAGGTCAGTTGTGACATTTAGACCAAAAGTCCTCCTATTTACAGGCTAGATGTGACAAAAAATGGTTGTAATTTTTTTTTCATGTGTTTGTTTATTTTGTCTCAAAGGACATTTGCATGTTTGTGAAAATAAGGAAAACAGTGTGGCTTTCCTTTGCTGCAAGATCATGTTGTCTAAGAAATAATACAAAAAGGTGTTTGAAGGAAGAAGGAAATTTTCATAATTGCCATGTGACTCCATTATATAATGTGTTAGAAAGGGTCAGTGAAACTGGTTTTGGTTTTGTCAGATATCCTTACCTTTCAAATCTGAGCTTTTTGCAAATCCCGCTGGGGTCAATAGGAGTCAAGCGACAAATTCTCACAGACCTATAGCACAGCGACTCTGAAGACTTTCTCTTTTGCCTCTTAAACCGTTATTTTGATTCAATATGAAATGTGTTCTGATCGCCATGATATTTTACTCTCCAGCTAGCAAATTAAAAGCAAACAACATAGAGCTATTAACTAAAATGTGTCCTATAAAATCTTGAATTCCACCTAAATGACAACACAGTAATTATTAATTAGAAAAAAACCCAAAAATTATTAAATTTTCATGCCAATTTAAATCCCAGAAATCATCAATAGTTGTGTAGATTATTGAGTATAAAAACCAGGAGCTAATGCTAAGTTGGTTATAATACTGTGCACTGATTACTAAATTAATAATTTATACAACTAATTAACCATAATTACTTAAATTTCAGTAACTGAAAATGGGTGTTAACTGATGGTGCAGGCGGCTTATTATGAGAAACAATACTAAAAATCTTTGGGTTTGCTGCATATCTTCTTTTGCAGTCTAACATTGTAAAAAAAATTATTCCAATCTGTTGACCTGTAAATGCAAATTACAAGATCCTAAGCTAGCCATTTTCAGCCTTCTTGATAGTAGTCTGCTCTTACATACTGAAGAGTAGGATAATTCACATGTGCTCAGTCTGTCAGAAGAAAGAATGTGCCGACATTCATAATTGCAGTACAGTTGACAAGAGGTAGCAGACTGAAATTCTTGAAAAAACCCCACACACCTGTGGTCAGTGTAGTGCCTAGCTAAAATTCTCCATTGAAGATAAAAAAGTTGCATCTGAGGCTTTCAGCACCTAGCCTGTGGTACAGTAAAGTGGCTGATGTACATCTCTTAATCAGGGGCCAGAGTAAGAAAAGAGAAACTTCAGACATTCTCAGAACCTTGACAAGTTCCTTATTTGCAGCAATGGTACAGGAAAGGCTGACAGCCTTTCACAGGAAATACACTGGAAAATATAAGGAATCTGAGACTTGCAATGTAAATGTTTTTTTTTTAACATCTACTGTCAGCAGACTAAAACCAATACAGCTTCATTTTTCAGTGTGAGTAAAGGTCAACCTATGACTGCTTGATCTCTGAAGGCATATAGAGTTTAAGTCCATGATGGAAGCCCACAATAAATTGAAGGTAATGTTTCCTCCATGTTAACACATTTCTTCATGTTAGGGCATTATTGCTGTTATCTACCTTGCACCCACTATAATGCAATGGAAATGCTCTTCTTCTCTAGTCAAAGAAAGAAAATAGCAACGTTTTAACTAAAGAATAATTATGAACTGTTCATCATTCACAATAGCTCTGCTAGTGTTGATTATTACCTGCATTGAGTTACTCTTCACCTATGTATAAAAATTAAATGTTCTGTCCTCTGAGCTACCTGAGTGTCCAAAGACTAATTCAAACTGAATTGCTTCTTAATTGCGGAATTGGGGGGCAGGGGGAGTGTCTATATATTTTGGATACCTCCAGATGAATAGAAGTTTTCAGTCTCACAGTTTTGGCCATGGGCTCCCAATTTCTTTGCAGATCTGCCTATGGATTTTAACTGTGTCTGGATTTCAACTAAGCATTTTTTTTAATACTGAGAGGCATTTCATTAGGCATGCAGGTTTAAAATTTTGCTAATATTCTCTGGTGTTTTAAACTGATTTATGTCTTAAAATACACAATAATGATCGATCATTTTAAACACAAATAAAATAAATCATCAAATATAAACCATAAACCAAATAAAAATAGTAATGAAGCCCAAGTAAAGTATCTAAAGGAAAATCCATCTTCATTTTTACTATAAACAATTCATACAAGGAGACCTCATAAAGACATAGATGGTAGATTCTATTGGTCTTCTGGGATTTAATAGCTAAGTGTAATCTCTGATTATTTATCTTCATTCCATTGTAAATGGCTATGTTTATTGATGGTCTCTAAAATGTTGAAAGGACATCATGTGCTTTTATCAGAAATCATGGAGCACGGGTTTTCTGTAATTATAAAATTTTATTAATGACCTGTAAGTTTTTTAGTAGGTATGAACCAGAAAAACAAGTGATATAATTTTTACACACAGTAAAAATAAGAGCAGGTAGAAAATAGAGATGTGTATCAAGTTCTTTGTGTATATGGCACATGGAACAGCTGCAATTCACTTGAGAGTTTTCTAAGGGAGGTTCACATTGACTGTCAGACCCCCACCCAGTGACTTTCTCACTCCCCATTCTCAGTACAATGGAGGAAGAAAGTATGACAGAAAAACTCAGGAGCTGAGATAAAAGTGGTGTATTAGTGGTTTGATATTCATTATTATGGGCTTCTATGGGGAAAATTAATTCCACTTCATCCAGAGCCAGTATATAAATACATCCAAAATAATAAATTACATGCTGTAATTCACTCTAAAAGCAAAATAAGAAGGATAATTGATTTTAGCCTGGTATAAAAAATTATTCACAAAAAATTGTTTAGAAGCATTTTCAACACTAATATAAAAGCCTATTCAGGGTTTCTTAGTAGTGCAGGTAGTTAAATTTTGCCACTGCAAGGATGCAAATCAGATTAGTAAACCCTGGAGAGACAGACTGTCCTTTGACTGTCATTGATATATGGGGTACAGCTGGTCAGATGTGGCAGCCTGAGCTTGGATTGTTAGAGCTGGGGGGTCCTTCAGGAGCCCAAGGTCTTGTATGTTCAGACCCTTCACCTGGCAGTAGGAGGAGCAGCACATGCACCTCTCTTTGAGTGAGGCATAGGTAGAGTAGGCAGCAGGCATTACCTCCCTTCCTGAAATGGTTTAGAATCAAAAAATCACTGAGTTTGGAAAAGACGTTTAAGACCCTTGAATCCAACCATAAAAAACCACCCACATCTTACCACATTCCTTTTAGAACTAGACCCAAATCTACACTTTCTGAAGTTTTTGCTCTAAAAACTGAGGCAAACACCAGAGCCAGGACAGTGACCTTATATCATTCCTTATATACTTTTATGAAGCTCCATCATAAACTTGTTCAGAAGGAACACTATGGCAAGCTGTTCTGCCTTCAGCTGTAATAAGTACTCTGCTTTTAATTTCCACATCGAATTTGTTTCTGGCCCTTCCATACCAATTTCCTCACTTGTGGATTTCAGTGCATTATCCGTCATTTAGGCAATTATGTATTTATTTGACTCACAGAGACAAAAATCTACTGGAAATGTTGAGAGAATAGGGGTTTGGGGAATTTTAGTCCTGCCTTGTTACTGACCCATGGTGATACATGCTTCCAGGTCACCTGATATTAACATGAACACAAAAATTACCATCTTTATAATAGATCAGGGCTGCATTGATATCTGCAAATTATATTTCTAGTAGCCTTCAAAATTTTCTTTTTTTTCTTGATTTTTTAGAGATTTTATTGGCAGCAAATATGGTTTTCTGAGTATTACCCAGATGTTAGGGCAAAATGTTGGCACTTCACTGAGAAAGTTCAGTATTTTCAAGCAAGCCTGGATCCAGCACTGGGAGTCAAGATGAGGCCATAGCACCTTCTGCTGTGATAAAGAAATGACAGCTTGAAAATGTCATTTCTGAAAGAGCTGTTAGTTTTGGCATTTAACACTTTGCTCTAGTTAAAATTAAGACAATAGAAAAAAGTATTTGTTTTGTATCTTCTCTTCAGGATTATGCACACAATACTTTAAATATGCATTTCTTCTGAAGTTTAACATATAGCTACATAGGAGGAAAGAGACTAAATTAAATAATTCAGAAACTGAAGAAGATGAAACACCAAATAAAAGAATGTTAAGAAACAAAGTAGCCTCACTGGACTGAGAAAAGATAGATTCCTTCTACTTTTTTTGTTTTGTTTTGCTTCTTTGTGGATTTTTTTATATATTTTTGTTGGTTTTCTTTTTTTCTTTCTAGGTAGCTTTTATTGTATCAAAAGTGACTTGTAAATGGCTGAGGTACAGTTAAATAGAACAAAATATTTCTCAGATCAAAAGTAATATGAAAAATGGGACTTAGATCATCTAGCTGCAATCACCCCCCAAAAAATTAATCTTCAAATTTATCTAGTCATCTGTATTATTCCCACAGTGAAGAAAAGAAACAGGCATCATCCATGACTAGTGTATACAAATCATATTAGATTTCTAGGGTGTAAGAAAGATGCATTGATGGCTTACCTTGTTCCTGAGTGGAGCAAATAAGTGAGATGAATCTCATTACATATCTGAAGCATGGGCCTTTTTTTTCTTTCTTTTTGCTTTTGATTTTCTTAATAGTCATATCTTTTGATAGACTATTTGTCTCAGTACTGATTTCTCATTTCCCCCCACTGTGGCTCTTTGGGCGATATTAAAAACTCCACAGAAATTAATTGTTATTTATTGGAATTCAACACATTTCATTGCTTAATTTATATTTATTAAATTTAAAATTGGAAACTTGCAAATTTTTTATCAGGTATGCAAATATATGTTGTCATATTGAATATTTGGTTTAAAAAGTACCTAATGAAAGCCTACAAAGTACAAAGTTTTTAAAATTAGCAGTCCTTTATCCATGCTAGGACTTCTGTTTGTCATGGTTGTCTCATAACTCTTTCATAACCTCTGCATAAGAAATCAAAGACCTCAGTGCTGCTGTAGAACAAGTGTACATCATGACAGGAACTGATATTACATGTACATGCAATCTCAGTAGGAAAGTGATTAGAGAGATGTTAAAGAAGCTATTTGCACTCTTTGATGTTAGGCATCTGTCTGAGGTAGCTAAAGGCTCTGTTGGCAAGCAAGGATGTTGTTGCTTGAGACAACTGATGAAGCAGCTACCCTTTCCTGCCCATACTAATTGCTGCAGCGATTTCTGAGCTCTGCATAAACCACCTCCTGGTTGTAGGCTAAATTCAGTTAGGTTTTTCCTTCAGAAAATATACCGTAAACTCTTGCTACTCAAGGATTAATGTCCATTTCAGAAGTTCCTGCGGCAAGGGTAGAGCACAGATGGAGGCTGGACACTCATCTGAGTTAAGCCATTCCCATCCATAAATCATGATCTGCAATTTATACCAGGATGTCTTAAGGAAAGGCAGTATCAGTGATATCTTATTGTAAGAAACTGAGAGGTTCAGAAATTGATTACTGAGCAGGTCCACAGTCCATCAAGTGAGAGCAAGACAGAGAGGTGGGTGTACCATTCTAAGACAAGCTCTCACCACTCATCCATCAGAGCCCTATGTTAGCAGATGAGTCCTTTCAGTTTCCCTCTTCAGTTAAGGGAGAAAAAGGCTTCTCTTAGGGTGAGCTAAGGCTGGAAACTATCTCAGTTGCAATCAAGGAGAACCTGTTTCTTTCCTTTGACAAGGAGACTGGAAAGTTACTGTACTTAAACATAGAAGCCAGACCTTGTGAGTAATCCTTAAGAACAAATAAATGGTTCTTCGAAATCTTGGAGAAATATGTTGAAAGGGCAGGATTTTCATAAATGATGTAACAAGTAGCTACACCCTGCATCCATTCTACAAATACAGTAAACAATATATTTCAGTCACTACCTACCTCATCTTTCCCGAAGAGTATATCAAAGAGTAATAAAGATAAATGAGGAGAAGACAAGTGGTTTTACCTTACTTCTTTTCCACTCCAAAGCCTAGCAAGAACCAGGAAAAAACCTGACTGATAATGCTAGGAAGTACATTTGGTTTTCTAGTCCTCTTTTATATTGGCAAATCTATAGTGGCCTCCATTTGGGTTATTCAGGAGAAACATAAAAAGAAGTGATTCTGACCCCAGGCAAGCAAGTGATTTCTTATGCTGAATTTCCCATGCCTGTTTCCACTGTGATTGAGAATGCAGAGTGGGAAGCATTCAAAGGATTTTTATCTCTGCGTATAGATGGTATGAGATACAAAATTACTAATACTGATGTATAGGACTGAAGATATATTGTTTCTTTTTTCCCAAAGCTTTACTGGAAAATTAGTGATGAATCAATGGGGTCACACTAATGATTGATGTGACACATAACATATCTTGCTGTAATAATGACAAATGGTTCCCTTGTTATGAATATTAATTTTCCATTTAAATTGGTGAACATTCAGTCATGGAGACAAAATTATTATTGTTTATATTGTTTGCTATGTCTACAAGAGCCCTAACGGTTTCAGCCTTAGATTTCTTTTACTGTTTCAGTTTTAATTGATTGCAAAACTCTATGCATACTGAATAAAGAAAAATCTACTTTAAGAGAAATGGCATACAGAGAGGAAAGTAAGTGTAGTGAGCTAGTCAACATTAGGAACACCTCTTCTCAGCAGGATATATTACTGTTCAGTGAGCTCTCTCCTGCCTTGGTAGTCCTCTTGCACTGTTCAGGCTAGTGTGGTATCTCTCCATCAAATTGCAGTGTTGAGTTACTCTTAGAACTACATTTCTAACTTAGAATAACCATAATTTTATGTAATGTAACATTGCTGGAAAGAATATATTAGAGCTATTTATACTGACCACTTGTGGTATAAACACAGTATTCCTTTTTATTTTTTTCTTTTTTTAACACAGGAATCAATCAGGGAGAAACTTTGAGTTCCATAGAATGGATATGGCGTGGGATCCTGGTGGAAAAAACAGGGAACTGGCCCTGCGTAATAAATAGGCATGTTAAGGATATTGATTTAAGATGGACTATGATAATTAATTTATCAGGGAATTATTCTCCAAGGGATATTCTATCTAAACTTACATTGCACTAGTTATAGTGAATCTGAAACCCACTCACGGGAGATGGGGTGGTAGGTGGCTGCCTTTGCCACAGTGGTCAAGAAATGGTTGCGTTAAAAATTTTAAGTGTAATGAGAAAAAAAAAAAGAACAGCAGAGTTGCCATCCTGGAATTCAGGAGAACAAACATTAAGTTATTCAGTGGGCCATTTAACTGAGTACCCTGGGAATTTGCTTTTGAGGGCTTAGGAATCCAGACGTGCTGGTCAGTCTTTAAGAATCATGTTTTAGAACAATAGGAACAGGCAGTTCCACTGTGTCATAAGCTGAGAAAGCAGAGCAGAAGACCAGCTTGTCTGAATAATGAAAGTCCTTGTTGAGATCAAGAGGAAAAAGAATTTGCATGATTTCTAGAAACAAGGCCAAAGTTTCCAGAAAGAGTACAGAGATGTGTTTTGTAGATGCAGGTGGAAGATGTGAAAGGTAAAAGCTCAGAATGGCCAGTGTTGTGTCAAAGAACAAGGGCTTTTTAAAGTAAGTTAATTGCAAAAGAACTTCTAAAGAAAACATTGGACTGGTCCTTGTTGAAGATGGTCATTTGACTAATAGGGATGAAGGAAAAGTGGAGGCAGTCAATGTGTTTCTTTCCTCAGTCTTTCACAATACTGATAGACCTTGGGCTGCCCAGTCACTTCAGTCAGAAGACCATGAGAATGGAAACAGTGACCTTCTGTCTGCAGACACTGAAATTGTAAGGGACTAGTTTATCAGATAAATATTCACAAGTCTATGGGGCCTGATGGAATTCATCACAGAGTTTTGCAGTAGCTAGAGGATTCTATACACAGGGAACTACAGGCGTATTAGTCCATCACTTCCTAGAAAAATATGAAGAGGATCATACTGGGTACTATCAAAAGGCATGTAAAGGATAATGCAACCATCAGGTATAATCAGCATGATTTCATGCAGGGAAAGTAGTCATTAACTAATTTGGCATCCTTCTATGATAGGGTCACATACCTAGTGGAGGTAGGAAAGGCAGTGGATGTATTTTTTATGGATTTTAATAGGAAGAGTCCCGCACAACATCATCCTGGACAAGTTGTCGAGTGATAGGATGATCAGGTTCAAAATCCGGTGGGTGAAGAATTGGATGAAGGGCAGGGCTCAAGTGATTGCAGCGAGTGGATTTACATCTGGCTGGTGGCTGGTAACCAGCAGTGTTCCTCAGGGTTCAATTCTAGGGCCAGTCTGGTTCATTGTCTTTATGAACAATCTAGATGCATGAGCCCCTCAAGATTTGAATAAGGGTTTAAGTCAATCTTTGCAATTTTGTTTTAGTCATTAATCAGTAGCTGTAGCTGGACAGTTATGATTAAGCAATTGCCTTGTGAACATTATATGCTTGGCTAATCTTTTGTTTTATGGAGAAGTGAAGAAATTCCCAGATGACTGGACTATCTGGACAATAGCCACCAGAATAGAAGTCAGCAGAACTGAGCAGTAACTGGAGAAAAGGTAATTCCAGCAGTAGGCAATCTTGACCATGAACTCATTGGCCACCTACTCAGAATGGATCCCAGACTCAAATGGAAAGAAGGACTGTGCCCATGTACTACTTAGCATGAGAAGCAAGAGATATAACCAGCAAATAGGAGTTGGAGTACTAATTAATAGAAAAATTATGTAATTTGTAATCAATGACTGGTGATATCTGTGTTAAAATGTATAATTAGTTAAGTTTTGATGATCTGTGAGCTAACTTTTCATGGGTTACCACCTAGCTCCCTACTTTGCACAGCTAGAATTAAAAATAGAAATATTTCACCTCTGTGTGAATTGGTGCTGCACACCAGGTAACAAGCCCACATTCCGGAAACCACCGCCAGCAAGGAGACTGAGGGTGCACAAGGTGTCGGGAGGGGGCATAGCTGGGACAGCTAACAACATCTGACACAAGGGATATTTTAGACCGTATATCATTGTGCTCAGAAATGAAAAAGCTGTGGAAAGAAGAACGAAGGTGGCTGTTCAGAGTGATGACATTTATCTTTCCAAGACAACACTGCACCATAACAGGGCCTTGCTGTCCTGGAGATTGCTGAACACCACTGAACAGCTTTGTTTATTAGTACCTTTACATCTGTAATAACAACATGAATATTGATTAAATGTTATGCAGGTTCTAAATGAAAAATAGCATAAATGCCACCACATAAAATCTCAAAATAGGTGTTTTATTTCCTACGTTTTAAAGAAAATTAGTTAGGAAAATGTCCAATTTTGCTGGGGAAAAGAAACATGCAAACAAAATTTGTCTGTTCAGAAGTCTTCTGATAAGATGCCTTTTGCATTTCCTTTCAGTAACACAAAACCAAATCTCAGCAGTTAAAACGTTCTTGACTAGAAAATAATAAGTAGCGAATTAAAATTTCTTACTGACTGTATTAGATTAACAATTGGATTAATGCACAAGGGACTCAAGAAACAAAATGAAGGCACTGAAAAAAATTACTGATATGTTAATAAAAATTTATGAAATGAGTATACTGACTCCACCGCATTCCTTTATTTTTCCCATTCTTTATCGCAGAATCTGGTTGCACAGCTATGATCTAACTAGGTTGTATACAGCACAGAGAAAATCTGAAGCAGAGTGAGAGCTGCTATAGAAGCTCATACAGAAATTACATTTATCCCTACTAAAAAGTTTGAGGAGGAAAAAAAGAATAAAAATAATTAGTAGGATAAGGCTTAGATAAAGCAGTTTTGGTCCTCATATAGCTGCCAAATTTCCATAATTACAGTTCAGGGACTTTTCCAAGCCAGAGGTTACATCTTCAGGATCATGTTTAGCAATCACTAAATACCTATTCTTTGTGCATAGTTCCAGTCCCTTTTTGAACTCATTTGTACCTTTGTTCTTCATAATATCCTGTGCAAATTAATTACATGCTGTAATTATGTTCTATGTAGAAAAGAGTTTCCTTCGATCTCAGCATCTTTCTAACATCTCCTAGATTTTGGGAGTGTAAAGACATGGACTGGATGTAAGACAAGCCTGGAGAAAGAAAGAATTAAATGTTTATTTTTAATGGGAAAGCAAAAACTAATCATCCTATATTGTTCTTAGTGCAATGACAGTGGGGGAAGGCACTGGATATGTTTCTATATCTGTGCAGCAAAAATACTTTCAGTGGGTTTCTAAAGACCCTGCTTCAGAGACTTCTGCAGAGCTACTAGAAATTTCTTTGCACATATTTGTTCTTATTGAAAAAGAGGCAAGCTTTAGGATTTGGAGTTGTCCTGAAAATCTTCTTTCTTCATTAAAGCAAGGACCTCATCTTCTTGAGAAAAAAAAGCTCTCTCTTCCTCTTCTAAAGCACATTTTGCAACTTTAAACAGATGGTTTTAAACTTGGTATATGTGACTTGGTATATGGTTCCAGATACTTTTCTTGATGACAAGAACTTCTACAATCTATTGCAGTCAGCTCTTACAGATATTCTAAGAACTGAGGGATTAAAAAGATCAGTAAACCAAAGCAGGTAAACAAATTGCTTTTTCCTATGTTTTCACAATTAATGGCATAACTGCAAGGGAAGTACTGCAAGAAATAAGAAAAGGCAGCTAGACAACAGAAATTCCTGAAGCTAGCAGGCCTGACATCTGAAAGCAAAGGAAAGCATAGCCCTACTATCCTGTCCTACATCTGCTCACTTGCTTTGAAAATAAGGCAGCAGTAACTGATTTATACATCTCAAGGCCAAAATAGTGTCAAGTGGCTGACATGATTTCTGCTAAACTGCCAGGAGCCCTTGCTCTTCAGTAGAAGAGAATATTAATGAGTGCCTTAACCACAATCTGTTCCAGGATTTCTTCCTACAAAGTGGAAATTCCCTTTAGTTTTGTTTCATGACATAACAATTGTGGAGAGTTTAACCATAATAATATGAGTTTAGTGATCAGTTGAAATGCCCATATTTGTCACAGAATAATTGACTATATTGCATATGGTATATAAAAAGAGGCTTTAGTAATGCAAGGCAGACTTAGCCCTACACAACGTATTTCAACTGTTGATTTTTGAATTTATATCTCTAGTTTTCTAAAAGGCAAGATTAGGACCACCAATCAAAGCTTAACATACTTCTCTATCATGTAGCATGGGTTTAACAACCTTTTTTATTATTTGAACTGAAACACCAATTTTCTATATATGTATCTATGACCTCTTGGGGGGGGGGGGAGGAAGTAAGGGTGCTTTGAAACATTTTCTGTTTAGTAATTAGTAAAAAGAAGAGCTCAGTCATGTCTATAAAAACCTCTTGATTTCGCAATATACCAAATTTCCCAGATTTTAACCGTTCTTTCTAATAGGAAAGTTAATTTCTTACCTAGCCATTTATTTCTCACCAGTAGTCATCCTTCACAAACAACCAGGGCACTTCCCAGAAGTCATTAGTTATTTTTCTTTGGCTACTTTTGTTATATTTGCAGCTATCAGACCTTCAACTTGCCTTTACCAGAAATAGAAAGTCCACATTACTGCTACTCTACTGGATACTGATCCTGCCCTACTTGGGATGAACTTTGATGCACTTTGGAAAAGGGACTAATAATACCTATTACAAACATAAAATTAACATTTGCATTCAAATTGTTTATAACTGCTTGAATTTTAATGCTCCTAATGAAATAGACTTATGATGTGTGAAACATGGACAGTGTTTTGGAAAGTTATCTCTTGCCTTTGCCCATCACAAACAGTATTGTAAAACTTCTGAAAATTTTATTAAATGCTCAGGAAGAAAAAAAGCAAATGAGGGCATAAAAAAAAAAACAAAGGAGAAAATCAATTTGCACAGTTGCCTTCTCTTTTTCTCAGTTCTGTATTCTCTACAAAATTCAGTTGATTACTGGATTTTTTTTCCTTGCAAGTTCATGGGGTTTGGGGTGGTCTTTCTAATGGAAAATCTTTGCCATGCTTTCCTTTGAGATTATAGGCAATACCCACATCTATAGGAATATCAGGCACTTGCCTAGAGCAATAGATTATTGTTTGATGCATAACAGCTTCAGAAAAGCTTTTCTTCGATTTTGGCTTCTGGAAAAGCTGAAATTTTGCTGTTTTCATCTTTTTAGTATTATCATGTTGATAGCTCTGAGAGAGTGTATCTCCTGTAAGGTATTCCTGCAGAGGCTGGGGAAACATGAAGAGACAGCAGACTGAAAGGATTCAACCTTGCTGCGAGGAGCAAGGGACACATTCTGAGGATGTGAGTGTGTGTGAAATTTCTGGACAAAGAGAGGTGTTCTGTGAACCCTGAAGAACTGCCATTAAACTACTCACCTGATCTCAGCCTTCACAGAGGGATAGAGCTGTAAATCTGAACCTTCTGGAGCAGGGAAAGCTTTAAAATCTCACCTTCCTGTCTGGATGATTATTGTAATAATCAAGCTACTAGAGAGTAATAGGTAACACTATCTTGAGTTTCCAGAGTGAGTCATCTGTAAACAAATAATCAAGGCAAGTTCATTAAGATGATTCAGCCTGGAAATCACAATCTCAGATATATATACTTAATTCTGATGGATACACACATGATATGAGACACAACTTGGATTTCAGAGCTTTTTTTTAATATGAGCCATTGAAAGCAGCATAGGTCTCTTGATCAGCAGGCTGGCTGTTATTAAAGCTGTAATTCTTTCCCTTTGCTGTATGGGAACAAAAGGACCTAGCTTCGATTTGTAACTTCTGGGAACTAGGACTAGAGATAGAAGCATGATGTTTGGACACATAATTTTCACAGCCAAAACAATGCATTCATGCTAAATTTCTGCATTTCTTCTCTACTGATGCAGAACATTTTAACAGAAACAAGCATATAGTCATAGTTTGATTTTGTACAGTTAAATAGATTTGACCTCTAACAGATGCATTTAAATTCAATTCAATCTTTGTGATTTGCGACTTGCAAGTCATTTGTGTTGCTTCATATTCTTTGCTGTTGTTTGGGTTTCTTAGCTTTTTGTTGTCGTCTGGGTTTTTGTGTTTTCGTTGTATGTTTTTTTGGTAACATGCAAAATAGACAAAGGTTATAGGCCCTGAAATTGATGTTTGAACCTACTACATGTACACACATTCAAACAGCATTCAAAAACCATGCCAGATTAACAGAAAGGCAATGAAGAAAACCAATTATCGGTGTAAACAAAATCTTCTCTGTTTTTTTCCAGTCTTAGCTCATACCAGAGTCAATGAACCTCAGTCCTTCAGTCTGGATCTTTACCTGGATCTTTACTTAAACCATTTAAATTATCTTGAAGGGAAAATTGAATACTATCCTACTTCAGCATTTGGCAGACTGTCAAAATTTTTTTCCTTTCAGTGCACCTATTATCTTGCAAGAGTATGATTTAATATGCAGGAAATACAGGGAGATTCTTAGTGGCATAGTTATTTTTGTGTATTTCTGCCTATATGTTCTGCTCTTGAAGAGCACAGATAAAACTGCCAGTGGTATGGGAGGCCTAGAGTTTTTATCCAATCCTAAGAAGTTACAAGTGATTGTTATGTTTTCTGATCAGAATACTAGCAGCTTTCTAACATAAAGGTAACCTGAAATCAGTGTGTGTTTCTAAAACAGCCAGCATAAGTGGCCAGCACAAAGGTCAAAAATTATAGTTGAGGTGCATTCCAGATATCATGATTCAGTTCACATTACTTATTCTAGAACCACATTCAATATGCTGCAAAGAGATATGTACAGGCAATAAACCCTGCATCTTCTACTTCCGTCTGCTGCCCTTACAAGTTCCCCATTAATTAAAAAGCATATTTCATTTGTATTGGGAGGCATATTTCTTTTCCATGTGTAGCTGCAGACCAAGAAAAGATGTGCATATATTTAAAATATATTCACATTATTGATTACTGGCACTTCAAGAATACTTCACCAAAAAGAGCATATTAAATGTGTTCCATAGGTAAATAATGTAACAAAATAACACTACTTAATTCTGATAATTTAATAATTTTTTAATTTCATTCCATTTATTTCTGCCAAAGCATTCTTCTGGTTTTGAGCAGTCAGTTTTAATAGGAAAAAAATTCTCTTTCATCTGCATTAGAAATTTCTTAGGCTAGTCAGAAAAAGGAATGAGAAAATATTAACCATCCATTCAGAAATGATGCGAGGATCACAGAGGATGTTGTGCTCTCTAATTTTTTCCCATCAGTTGCTTCAAACCAGGGCAGTGACAGAGCCAGTGCCATTCACATTGGCACCAGTTGCTGGGTGTGATTTTAGCTGCAATTTCTCTTATCCACCAAACCTAGCCACCTGTGGGATCAACGAACTCCTGATTTCCACGAGAGGAAACCCTTACCAGTGCTCCTATGTCCTTCCGCTGTAGGCATTAGTAGCCAGTCGAACTGATCCTTGAGGAGGAAAGCAAAGTCCATTTCACATCAGATCATCTTTGCAGATCATACCTGGTGCTTTGGTGGGTTTATGAGTGGTGCACCAAGAGCAATTAGTTCCTGAATGAGGATAAAACCAGGCGATTACCCTATTTAACAGCTGTTAAGTGGTGTTAATTGCTGGCTATATACCACAAGCTGAGCAATTTTGTGCAAACTGTATAAACAGAACAAAACAAACAGATGATGTAGGGAGAAAATGGGTTGGAAAAATCCTCTATTAATCCCAAATATGCATACAGCTGGAGAGATTTTATTCATAGCTGGTATGAATTACTTGTAACAAACAGTTTGTCAAATACAGCCTGCTACTGAATTGTCTTTGAATAGAGAACAATTTTTATTTGTTTCTTCATTATTCACAGTCATTTAATGAATGGTTTGTATGAAAACACTTTTTGCCTAAGGTTTTCTCCAGCAGGGCTAGTTTCTGATAAACTCATTCTTAATGAACAATGCCTTGATTTCTGTGAAACAGGGTAAAAAATAAGACATTTTCGGAATCTAGCCTTAAATTGCAAGTTAATAAGCAAATTATCTCTACAAATGGGAAGAAAATATCTCTAAATTAAATTATGAAGACTTTCTTTTGTTTTCTCTGAACTGTTGACAGTAACTGGAAAAGTCCAGACAAAAAGTCTTACAGATGCTTTTAGATTTCTCGAGATGCTTTGTTGGTTTCAGGTCTCTGTTGCTAAGAGCATTCAGTAACAACAGTGCATGACAACCAAGGCTTGTCATTTTGTACATTGTATTGCTTAATAGCACATTTTAGATTTTATATGACAGACAAAGGTTGACTTATTTGGAAAGTATCGATATCAATGTTAACAAGGGCCTGGATGTTGTGATGATATTTATAAGTTATGAAAGCAATCATGGAAAGAAATAATTTTAGAGTTTTGTAGGTCCCTGTCCTGGTTTTAGCTGGGACAGAATTCATTTACTTCTTAGGTAGCTGTTACAGTACTGTGTTTTAGATTCAGTGTGAGAATAATCTTATAACACACTGATGTTTTGGTTGTTGCTTAGTCATGCTTATCCTAAGTCAAGGACTTTTCAATGTCTTGTGCTCTACCACTGAGGAGCTGCACAAGAAGCTGGGAGGGTGCATGGCTGGGCCAGGTGACCCAAACTGGCCAAATGATATTCCATACAATAGAACATCATACCCAGTATATAAACTGGGCAGAGTTAACCTGCAAGGGTTGATCCTGGCTTGGGGAAGGGCTGAGTGTTTGTCACCTTGACTGAGCAATTGTATCATGCATAACTTGTTTCTTTTGGGGTTTCTCTCTCTCTCTCTCTCTCTCTCTCTCATTTTTACTACATTTATTATCATTATTATTATTATACATGTTTTGTTTTGTTTTGTTTCAGTTAATAAATGATTCTGATCTCAACCCATGAGTTTTACTCTTGTCATGATTCTCCTCTCCATCCCACTGTGGAGGAAGGGGAGGGAGTCAGCGCCTGCATGGTACTTAGTCACCTGCCTGCGTTAAACCATGACAATCTCAATAAATCACTAGAATAATAAATCCACAGCTGAAAAAGGCAATTTTACAAATAAACTATGAATAGCCATTTGAAATTATTCTTTGTAATAAACTACACACAAACAAGCAAAGTAACTGTGCCAATAAATGTACTTGATAACACCAAAGCAGTGCCATTGCTGATCTACCTAAGATAAATGCTCCATGCTGGTTACTTTTTCAAGTGTGAATCAAGAAAGAGGACCCACTCCCAAGTACACAGCAGTCTGAAGGACCCCTATGGTTGTCTGTTTTCCGTTGCTTTGGTTCCTCCTCAGCTTAATAATCTGATAGATTTCTCTTGTCCTTTTTCTGCTTTATTTTAAAAAGGGTGTTCTTATCCCTAAAGTTTCTCTTGATCATTCA
>VWZD01007598.1:30008-52909 GCA_013396695.1 Sakesphorus luctuosus | reverse complement strand
ACTTTTTAAAGGGTATTTAAACATTTAGCAGCAGGAAGAATGGGGTTTGGTTTGTTTTGGGTTTTTTGGGTGTTGTTTTATTTCCCTTACTGTTTATTTTCACCTAGCAACCCTCAAGAAGAAAGTCATAAAAAAGAGAGAATAAAAAGAACAGAAGATCTGGTGCAGGCAAAAATGGTTGTTTATTGCAGAAGAATAACCAGGGATTATGATTCTGGGATTTTAGCTGTACATTATATTGGATTTAGGAACTAAATTTCTAAACTTCTTGGCTTCCATACCCTGAAGAACCTAGTTATAGATTAGTCCTTTCTTTAAATAATGTGGGTTGTAGTTTAAGTCTGAAATACAGACAAACAGAAAGAGAAGAGGCACATAGACCTAATTTTCATTTTAATATGACTATATTTTATATATGTCATTAAATGTTTGTATGCTTTAAGATCATTTCAGGGAGTACAGAACCAAGTAAGGCTCCTTAACTTGATATGCAGCACTTGATTTGGGTAAAAGAATTAAATCCTTGGTTTATAAATGTTACAGAGCTTCCAAATAGAAAAGCCTGCTAGGAAGGAGGCTGTGGCAGCTTCTTTCTGCGAGGTCTGACCAGGAGCAAGGCTGTACTTGTATTCCCAATAAACACATCCCTTGTATACACTACCCATACACATATATTCACAAGCAGCCACATGGATCAACACAGACATGCTGAACATTCACAGAAACACCATCAGCACCAACAACCTCTTCCTCCACCCTTTACTAGCTGAAACCCGATGAAGATCTCTTGGTAGGGATATATGTGTATATACATATATATTCACACATATTTGTACAATGTTGACAGCTCCCATAACTGCACTCAGACAGTCAATCTGCCCAGGAACTGTCCGTGGGTCTCAGTCTCTCCAATGGCAGGCACATAGACATGCAAACCTTTGAGGCCACAGTCTCATGTTAGCACAGATACCCTTGCGTATACACACACACACGAAGTGGATGTCTCAGTGCAACCTCAGGCCCCACTGTCCCTCCAGTAGCTGTCCTGGACCTCATGTCCCTTCAGTTGCTGGTTCCTCCTGTGTCTGCACCCTCAGGTATACACATCCTCCCCCCAGTCCAAGAGTAGATCAGCTACTCTCTGGCTCGTCTGAAAGGATCTTCACTAGGAATCACAGCCATGCTCATGCCAGTCACTGGCATCATGAACACATGGACTGTTCTGACTCCTGGTCCTAGCCCCAGGGGCTATCACTGGGCATCATATACACTCTCTTGCACTTGTGACAGAGAACTTCATTCAGTAAAATAGCTAGAAATGGGGTTTAGTGAGAAACAAGGACACACTATGCATACTAGACACATGGCATGGCCAAGCAGATGCACTGACCAGCCCCTGCTTGCACACAGCTAGCTCCTCTATCTACTTATACTCTTATTTTACCATTTGTTCTTCCCCAAAACCCCTTGATTCCTCCCTTTTCTCACCTATGGTTTATCTCTAAAACATCCCATAGTCAGTCCTGTGCAATCCAAATGCCTTCCCATGTACCCCATACTGAGCCCCATGCCCTTGATGGCAGTGAGTCTCCAGTCTGTGGGATGATGTGACTAATAGAAGAATTAGTCACAACTCTCATATTGGCTTATGAAGTTTCTGAAGTTTCTCCATGTGGACTTTTTAAGGCTCACATCTGTGGCAGGGTCACTGGGTCTTCTCCCTGCTCTTATTCCATGGTATTCTTTGCAGTAGGAGTAAGCCTTTGGGGGACTGTCCAGTCCTACAGTCCCTTGAGAGTAGCTGAGTCAGGTTGTTATTTGGACTCTCTATCTGCCAGTGCTCCTCAAGACTCCTTGTTGTGCAGAGATCAGCATTTTATCACGTTAACTAACCATAAACTTGCAAAGTCAGTGGAAGAGAGTGGGTGTTCCTATGAGCTTTGGATCAGGATCTAAAAACCTCCTGGCACCACTTCTGGCTGCCTTGGAGGTATAAGCTAGCTGCTCAGAAAATCTTAGAGACACTAGTTTGGAATGCCTGTGTTGTCATAATAAAGGTATGTAAAGCAGGATCTCACTGTAGCAGGAGAGTTATACTTCAAATAAATAAAGCAGGCAGAGGCTAGTGTTACATTCGTGGAGTCAGCAACAGTATATCCTATACAACACTACATATCAATGAGGTAAGAAAAGAGGAGAAACAGTCATTACCCTTTAAGATAATACGGACATAGTAAAGAGATTTTCTTCTAACTTCACTAGATTGATGTACCGAGACATATCCCTTATCAGGCAGTGCCTGAGAATGCCTGATGAAATATAATTACAAACTTATATACATAATATATACTACCTCTCTTCTCTTAGATAATTATGAATTGGTGTTACTAAGTCTCTGAAACTCTCCCCTGCATGTCAAGATGACTGTCTTCTGTGCTTCCTTTATTCATTCCATGGCACGGTTGCAATAGAGAGTTTGGAGAGGCAACATGAGGAAAATATATGTACTTCAGAGGAATGCTGCAAGGCTTTCTTGCACTCTTTGCTGTCTTGACTACTTACTCTGTACTTTTTTCAACTTCTGAATGTTACCATAGGAGAGATAGCATTAATAATATGAATAAAGTAAGAAGATCTCAAAAGTGAGGAGGGATATTTTGACATTTCCTGTAATATCATGAAGCATCAGGTGAGATGAATCAGGGAAAAGAAACTGAATAACCAACAGAAAATCAAAGTCTCCCTCATACTCCTCCGGTGCTATAAATCAGAATATTTTTACCTTGATATAGCTGAAATATGAGTGTAGAAAGTACACCACTATTTCTTTTTCCCTGTTAGATTTCTGTATTAGTTTTTAGTGGATAAAGGCTGAAACAATTAAAATAATGAGTAGTGACACAGGCATCTGAATTTATGGGGTAGCACTCTATGTAGTAAATGTACTTCACATTTCTCGCATTCCATTAGAGAAGTCCTTCTGCAATTTTACCTGAAGTGAAATGGAATGCAAGGAAGCATATGGACTCTCAGCTCCTCCAAGTCCACAGTGGGATTTGGGATGTGGGTTGAATATTCCCAATAGGAGTGTTACAAACAAGGTTGCAAATATATTTGATTTGTTAGCACACCAAATTTGTCTCCACTCTCTAACAAAATAATACCTTCTTCTCTGGTACTGTTAATGTGGTGGGTTTTTAGAAAACTCTTCATAACTGCATTTTTTTTCTCATTAAGCCCTATAGTCCCACGTGAAGGCTTCCCTTAATACCACTTCTCAGTATTTGGTCAAGTTATCATTTTGCGAACTTTCCTGTTGAATTTAAGGACAGCAAAGATAAATTGATTTAGCTGAGTTAATCTATTTCTTCTTCCCCTAGCTATCGTCTGAAATGGAATGGAATAATCTGAAGTTGTTTCTTTTAAAAGCTGTCAGCTCTTGTACAGTCATTGTATTTCCATATATATATATACACACATATATAAACATATATATATATTTATATGACACTTTCTTCACCAGTTCTGATAGTGATTTTGCACAGAGTCCCTTGTTCTTACTTTGCTATTCCTGTCTGATGTTTTAAGGATCATATGATAATGTTGTCCCTCCTATGATAATGTTGTCACTTTCACCTTCATTTCAGCCACTTCTTCCTGTTTTAATAGAATCAATATAGAAGAGCTTGTCTGTCTAATTGATGTCTCACTCTTCAGTCTAAATAACTTCTGAACTAATTCCAAAATCTTCTTGAACCATCCATTTTCCTTTTTCCCTGCTCCCAACAGGCCTCTTGATAGCTAAATATTCCCTTTATTACTAGCTATGACACTTTGCTCATTCTTCTATTAGTCACAAAAAGGCTTCTCTCTGGGGTTTTACTAATTGTATGTATTTGGTGGCTTAGAGTCATAGCAGTTATCTTTCTTTTTTCCTTTAACACTAGTCACAGATTTTCAGTCTGTCCTCACATATTATCTAAAATAGTATTTACACCTTTGAAATAAAACACATTTCCTGTCGGTTTTTTCCTTGCTTGTCTCCCTGAACAAATTGTATTCTTCTATGTCTGTGTCAGATGTGCAGCATATCCCACAGTCCCTGTGATGACAGTTCAGTCATCATTTTGATCATGAATTTAGATTTGAAGTATCTCCTTGTACCTCTGCTTTGATAGTTTATAGACACCTTAGATAGTGTCATTATTCTTCCTATAATTCTCTTACAAGTAAAGTCCTTGTATTCTCCTTCCCCATAAATCTTGAGCTTAAATTCAGCAGTTTATATACATTCCTTCAGATTTTAGGTCATTCCATTAGCAAAGAGATAAGTTTAGTTCTTCTAAGTGGTAAAATATATAATAAATTTTAAAAAAATGGAGTAGTACCAATATTAAATCTTTGGAATTGAGAAGAGAATTAGGCCAGCAATCTTGCCTGACATGAACAGATGTCTTCTGATGATTTTTAAGAATTATTATAACATTATTATTTATGTTATTATGCTTATCACTATAGAGACAACAAGGATAGGACTGAGCCCATACTGTAGTGAAGACATTAAATTTTCCCTTTGGAAACAATAATAAATTGTGTTAGTTTCCTGGGCCTAAGCAATTTCCTTGAAGAGTGTAATTAATTTGTAAGACCCCAGCCAATAATAAAGATTACAGTATAAAATTGCATTTCAGAAATTTGTTGAAAAATAGTACTTGCCATAAAAATGATAACAATACCACGAAAAGCAATTGAAAAGCAACATGTAAATAAATTACTGTTTACTGTTCTAGCTGCTATGGTTAATGTTATGTCAGCATTTCCATTATAAGATCCATTTTTCAGATTTTATGAGTCAGCTATGAAAATTCTACGAAATCTTTCTAAGACTAATGCTGGAAGATCTTGCTCTAGAGTTTTGAGTATAATTTTGTAGAAGAAAAATACAAACCACTCCTCACAAAATCTCTGTCTTGGGATGAAAAACAAGGTCTCAGTTTGCAACTATAATTTACACATTTTGAACTGAAATTGAAAGTTGGAGATGCGGCCATAAAATTAGGTGGTTTTTCCTCTGTCATTCAGTTATTTACAACGTCATCTCAAAGACAATGGGATTGAAGCTAAAGTATTTAGGTGGAGAGTCTGCAGGCACTCTTTGAATGAGGGAAGCTATGTTGCCTTCTTAAATTTCACTGCCTGCCTCACTTACTTTTCCATAAAGAAAAACTTTTTGAAACTAAGCTCCACATCATGAAGGAGTGACAATATAAATGTATATGAATCACTGGTGCAAGTTTATATTGGTGCAAGAACAACACATTGAAGGCATTTAAGCAAAGATTTAGCAAAGCAAAATATTTTCTTTGCAAGTATTAAGAAAAGATATGTATTTACCATGCTTTGATTATAGAATATTTTCTAACAACTTATTTAGAAAATGTTATGTCTCATGATGGAGTAAATGATGTTCATTTGGTGCATGAATGATATAAAATATACTAGTAAGTGAAAGTACCTTATATGCTTTATCCATACTTAGCAGCTTTCTATCACTGTGGAACACAGACTGCTAAGTTGCAGCGATCCTTCATCTGAATGAATATAGCATTCTTGTGTTTTAATAAGGATTTGTGGTAGTGTTTTAGAGTCTTAACACTGAGATAATGTTGAAGGAGTATGGACATTATAAAGAAGAAAATCCAGTATAGTCACATTTCTACTATTCAGCCTTGAGAAGAGATGACTGAGAGGAGACCTCATCAATGTCTGTAAGTATTTTAAGGGAGAGTGGCAAAAGGATGGAGCCAGGCTCCTCTCTGCGGTGCCAAAAAATAGGACAAGGGGCAGTGGGCAGAAACTGATAAACAAAAAGTTCAATCTAAGAATGAGGAAGAATTTCTTCACTGTCTGGGTGACTGCTCACTAAAGCAGGCTGCCCAGAGAGGTTGCAGCATCTCTCTCACTGGAGATATTCAAGAACCATCTGGACACAAGCCTGTGCATGTCCTCTAGGATGACCCTGCCTGAGCAAGGAGGTTGGACAAGGTGATCCGCTGTGGTCCCTTACAACCTTAGCCATTCAGTGATTTTGTGAATCTGAATTTTGAGAAGAACCCTGGTGTGAACAATTTTGTGATACTATTTTGAGGGTAAGTAACTGAAATACTTAAAAAAATGTATTATGGATAACTCCCATACTTATAAGTAGAGATCTAGGAATTATATAAAACCATTATTTAAAACCCATGTTCTCACCTACATACATTTATGAGGCATTAAAACCACATTTCTAACAAAATTGTATGTTGGAGAAAGGAAAGGGTCTACAGAGGCAAGTGGGCTACTGTATTAGCCTCTTCTGTATCTACAGCATTGGTATTTCTGTATATTGGATGCATGCGAGTACAAATCAAGGAACTTGACTTTAGTTGTTTACACTGTTGTATTTATAGTTCCTAGAAACATCACTTTCCTGGCTGAGGCATTTCTAAATAGCTTTTATTTCCAAAGCTCTTTCTTCTTTGAATATTATCATTGGAACAGAAACACAGAATTGATGTGAAAAGCGAGATCCAGAGATCAAATCCAATTCCCTGAACAGAGCAGCGTCTCCCACAGGAGGCTGTCCAGGGCAATGTCATAAGATCATGTTTGCTACCATATGTAAGTATCTTGCAAACTTTGTGGTTCCCTAGAATCCACTGACAATCTGCGTTTACATAATAATGTAACAATTAATCTTAGACAGCAAACCCACCTTTTGTTTTCTATGTATTATATAACTTTATCCACATAGGCTAAGGTTCCCCCTGGAGTTACCAAGAGTTCCCCCTGGAGTTTTCCAAGAGGCAGTTCAGAGGAAGATATTATCTGCTTTGATTTAACCAGCTGAATTAAAGTGAATTAGTATGAATATGTCCCCACCCCTTCTGGTCACTCACTCCTTCTCCCAGGCTTACATAGCCAAGGCCTCTGCAAGGTGGAGAAGTGCTCTGACTGGCCTAGTGCTTCTACTAGAAGCACAAACAAATAAAAGAACAATAAAAGAAATGTACAATGCTAAAATAACTGAGAATTAAAAACAGGAAATGAAGAGCTGATTACAGGTATTTTTTTCTCTCCTCCAAATTTTGCAATAAATAACATACTTTGCTATTGCTACCTCTAGTATCTCCCTGTGATTTTGTTTACAAAGCCTCTCATTATTATCCACTCTCTCCATGTGCACTTTAAAAAATGTGAATCACATTAGCATGATTGCATTTGCATTAAACACATGGTTGTTTTTTAAAAGTACAAATGCTTGTAATTTTATGACACACCCGCATGAATTATAAAATGATGCATAATAAAACTTTGCTTGATTTCATAATTACCTGTTGTTATCTCTGGCTAATTAAATATTCAGCACTGCATGTTAATCCTGAAAGTCTCTCTGACATCCTTTCTTCCCCTTTCCCTACCTTTTTTGCACATTCCATTGAGTTACAAGTTGTTACACAGAGTCTGTGGAAAGAAAAGTGTTCAACAGCCATGGATATATGCAAATCTTCAAGAATACATACCCAAAGTTAAAAGCGGAAATTTCAGTATGTACCTATTATTTCTGGCAGGCATATATTATATTGCTTTGATCATATTTCTTCACTAAGCTTCCTCATCTGATTCAAATAGAGCCTCTTAGAGCTATCTTCCCCCTCTTTATTTCTCAGAAAGTTAGCTTGAATTTTATACAGCATAATCTTCTAAAATAGGCTGTTTTCTACTTATCAGTGGTGTACTATATGAGCATCTAAAGATACTTAGAAGTATGATAAATCTGATAATTGAAATACCTTGTTCAAAAATAGAAATTGTGGGAGAAAATTACTATATTGTTGCACCTTAATTCATATGAATAAAATGTCCAGCCTTGCTCTCATTTAAGTTAGTAGCAAGGCCTTCAGTTGCTTCAGACAGAATATATTATTAAAGCCTACAGAGGTGCTGTTACTTTCATAGGAAGTAGAACTCACTTTTTAAAGAATGAAATATGTGACCTAGGCAAATCATCAAGCAACTCATTTTGCCATCAGAGAGAGATCACTACTTTCCTCTGATGTTCCATTTCAACCTTAACATAGGCATCTTCAAGACGTTTCTCTAGAAGTCAGTTCATTTCACCTCCCTTGCTCTGCTGGCTATAAAGGAAATTAGTTTTGACTTGAGAGGAAACTCATTTGCCTACACATAGACATCTAGTGTAGATATGCCATGTGCTATTCAATTAGAAAGGCAAGAGGTTTACCTTGAGTCTTCTGTCAGATACAAACTGTGTTTTGATGTCATAGATATTGTAGGGGAAATGAAAAGCAGTCAATACCTGCATTTAAGCTATTGAATCAACTTTAGATGTTTACATTTGAAGTTGGCTAAAGGTAGGTAAGAAATGTTATGAAGCCATTAATTATGCTTTAAGTAATAAGTACATGTAGGTTGTTTCCCAAAAGAATATCATATTCTCCAGAACAAGCATTTGCAACATATGGAATCATAAAATTTGAATTTTACTTGCATTTCTTTGCTTTGTAATTTGTTTAAGCTTAAAAAGAGATTTTGAATTCAAAATAAATAAATAAATAAACAGGAGAGGGTAAATTTTTGCAGTAGCCATGAGAGGGAATGGCTAGGACCCAGCGGTTATTCTATACCACCTCATGTCATTTTCAAGGTGCAGAGGGAAGGGCTCACTTCTATGTCAGTGTAGCATGGAGGAGGGAATGGTTGGGTATTGTTGTTTTTGTGTGAATAATTGACTTATTTTTCGTACACTCTGTCATTAGTGTTTTTGCTGTTATTACTCCTTTTCTTGTCTCATTGCTATTTTCAATCAATTGTTCCTGTTTCAGCCGTAATCTTTACCTTTTGTGCCTCCAGTTCTCCTCTCTATCTCAATGCATGGGAAAGGAACGGGGTGGGGTGCAAGTGCAAGTGACAGAGGGTTTGAAGAGTGTCAGTGGGAGCACTAAATTGGGGAGTGCCATTCCTAATCCGTGGCAACAACAAATGAAAAAAGTTGTTTGAAAAGCTAAAATACTGACTTTTTTTTTAATCAGTCAAAACTGCTCCAACACCAATGACAAAAAAAACAACAAAACCCAAAACAAAAAAAAACCAAACAAAATAAAAAACAAACCCTCAACTTCCCCCCCAAAAAAACGCAACTGAAACCCAAAGCCAAAAAAAACCACAAACCAAAACCCACCACAAAATAAAAGAAAATAAACCACACCCATTTTTGAAGAAAATTCAGAGCTTATATAGGCCAGATTTTGCATTCCTGATGCAAGTGTTGCTCTCAAATCATTGCTATGTATATTTTTTAAAAAGTTACTTTTAGCAAGTGCATGAAACATAATTTCTTTACTTCTTTACATACCTTGATTTCCTCCTCATCACACTCTTCTCCATAAGCACATCTAACCTTAATTTAATTTCTTGGGTTTAGACTGCTCTAATACTAGTGATTTCAGCACATTCAGTGGGGGTTTGGACTGTGTAAATGAAAGAAGTGTCAATCATTATGCTTTTGGAGTCTTATATTTCTTGATTAATAATAATGATCTTTGAACTTGGTCCTGCAAATGATAATTTTTGTCAGTAAAATCTGAGATACAGATTTGCATTTGTAGGATTAGTGACCGTGTAGACTTTGGCATTGTTAGTTTGCTATGAAAATGCTTAGCAATTCTCTCTTTGATTTCTTCCATTTTCATTCCCTTCCATATCCCCACACCTTTTTAGACAAGTGAATTTATAGCCAATTTCTGTGAAGTTTTAATCCTTTGCATATCTAAACTCCTAGATTTGCTGCTCTTAAACCACGTTTGAACTTATAAGACTTCATTGCAAGTAATCTATCACAGAAACTATCTAGGGAATGAAAATGCTAGTTGCATTAGTTTGTATAACCTCTGATTTGAATTGTATTCCAACATAGCAGCATTGGAAAAGACAATAACACCATCATCAAGAGCCATGTGTATGAGCCCATTTACATCTTTCATGTATTATGTAAATACGAGTTTTATTAAATATTTAAACTAATCCATTCTGTCTCGTGTAATCCTTTTATTAGCTGTAAATAGCTGAGCCATTTTCAGTGCAGTCATCATTGCTCTCCACTCCACATGAGCTTTCCCTTAGCTTAACTGCCCTGCAGAAAATGCACCAGGCCATAGAATTTACACAGGGCAGAAGAACAATAGCAACAAAGATGAAGTAAAAAATAATAACTTACGTTTTACAGGGGCTGTGCCTCAAAGACTAACAATCAGTACCGCACAAAGCAATCCAGCAGGGTTTGATTCTCTATCTTTTGTTGCCAGATTGCAGACACACATGTTATACTAATGGTAGCATTATTTCTCTGACAACCACAGTAATTCCTTAGAATACTTCTTCCTGAACATTTTTTCACAAGTTTAGTTGCATTAAAGTAAATTAAACAAATCTAGATCAGTTTTGGATCAAGTCACTACTTTGTGAAAGTCTTTTACAGCAAACCTCATATGTAGTTGTTCTTGTCCTCTGTGGCAATGGTCATCACAAACACCATTAAGGATGTGAGGTCTCTCCCTTAATTAAGAACTAAAAGGTTTCATTTCCTAAAACAAAAGCATGTGGCAGGTTTTATTGATCTGGTCTATGTCGCCAACTGAACACATTAGCAGAGGTTATTGATTACTCTAGTGATAATGAGCTTTGTTCCTCATCAGGTAAAGCACACATTCCTAAGACCTTTCCTAAAGAGGCCTATATGTATATACACATTCACCTAGTTATACAATGAAGGAGGTTTTAAAGTCTTTATTGCCTACGTATCATTTTTTAAAATTTACCAGCAATCATTAGAAAGGTTATTTTCCAGTCATTATCTTGCTATAATTCTTTCTGAATGCTAATGACGCACTTAGGAATGAACCCAAAACCAAAAGAAGCACAGCATTACTTTTTTTTAAATGTAAGCATATACAGCTATTACTGCTTTTAATAATCCCCAGCAAAAGAATCACCATTATATGTTAATGAGAAGCTGTGGTAAATATTTTTTCTAATGGAATGCATAGAATCTTTCCCCCAATTTGAAAGAATAACTTCAGACTGGCAAGTGTGCCAGTTAATGCCTCAACAGTATTTAGTTCAAATTTGGTTCTGCTATTAAAAATGAAGCTACTCACATTCAATAGTGCTTCTGTGGAGAAAGACATGAGAGACAAAAAGGGCCCTGATAGTGTCTCAAAGCTGGAATTAGACTAGTTAAGATCAAGATGTGGATGAGAGAGATCTTGCCATCAGCAAAACAAGGGTGAAGGGAGGCCTCTGCAAGTGTATGCATACAAATAAGTAGAGAGAGGACATTGCAATAGCGAAAATTCTTGTATCCTTCCTGGGAATTCAGCAGGAGTAGGTGTATCTTTGGGCTGTTGTAGCCAAACATTTGCAGCATAGCGAACAAACAGGAGGAATTAGCAGTCTGTGTGCAGAGCTGCACTCTCACTGGGATGATGGAGACATTATGGGATAGCTCCAATGGATGGATACTGGGTCTTTAGGAAGGACATCCTGGGGAGGTGTGTTGCCCTGTATGTGAGGGAGCAGCCAGAATGTCTATAGCTCTACTAGGTGTGGGTTGTTGAGACACCTGAGAGCTGATGAGACAGGTTTAAGAGTCAGATTAAAATATCACTCAGATGTTGTATTGGGTGACTGCCTGAAGAGGAAGAAATAGATGATGCTTTCTTCAGACAACAGGAATAAACCTCACACTCATAAGTCCTCATGGGGAACTGAAATTAGCCCAATATCTGCTCTAGGGAAAACACAACAGTGCTCAAGCAATATGGGAGATTTCTGGAATGCCTTGTTGAAAATTTTCTGGTACAGGTGATTGAGAAATTCGTGAAGGGAGATGCTTTGCTGGATCTCAGAGCTACTGCAAACGATTAAGTGGTCAGGAATGTGAAGGCTGGGTGAAGTCTCATCCCCAGAGATGGTGGTGACATTTGTAATCCTGAAAAGAGGAAGGTGAGTGGTCCATCCTAATACCTGGGAGATCAAGTAAACATGGCAGGATACCTGCATGGATGAATATGGATTGAGTCTTGCATGCCTTAACTATACAGTTAAATGGGGGGGGGGGCGGGGGAGGGGCACAGAAACCGTAGAGACACCATGCAAGTGTGCAAGGTTGTGGTTAGGAAAGCCAAAACTTTGGAGTTGTATCTGTCAAGGTTTCAACAGGACTATCACGCTGCTACTGAACCCAGGGCAGGGAACATGATGTAAGAGAATGTGGAAAAGACCTTGATCCTTACTGCTAAGACTTATCTTCTGGAATCCCAGGTTCCTGAAATCTGTGGGAAAATGTGGAGCAAAGAGTTGCTTTCTGAAGAGGATTAGATTGGGGAATATGTAAAGAAACTGAACATCCACAGATTTATGGAACCCTGGGACTCCTGAGTGTTAATGGAGATGGATAATGTTGCTGCAATCCCACTCTCAACTACCTTGGAAAGATTATAGCAACTGCAAGAGATTATCAGGCAATGGAAAAAAAGCAAACTGATCAAGACAGGCAAGCATGAAGATTAGTGTGACTACAGGCCCATTAACTTCACCTTAATGCCTGGGGAGGTGAGAAAGTGAATATTCCCAAGATACATTTCCAATCTTATTAAGGAAAATAAACTATTTGAGAGCAATGTTAATTTACAAAGAGGAAATCAATTACATATATTACTATTCTATCTTACATAAATCAAGTATATCGTATCAAATACCTGAACAGTCTGGTAGCCCTCTGGAAAGAAATTACAGGCTCAGCAGATTACTGTTGTTGTTTATGTTTACATGAAGGTAAAGCTCTTTGAAAACACATCCTAAAAGCTCAAAAGTATCTCAGTTTTTGTCAGTAAGAAAAATGATGTTGAACAGAAGAATAAAGACTGGTTGTGAAAATAGAATATGGTGGAATTATAAAAAGAAAGACCCTCACAAATCTAAGCTCTGCTTTAAAATTTTGTAAGAACAAACACAAGGATTTACAAACGTAGTAGAAAAGCTTTTAATGATACTGACAATAGCATGACCTTAGTGATGTGCAAGCTTTTAGAATGTATTTTTCAACACACGAAAATCATACATATAGGCAAACAACCAACTAACAGAGCTTTTGCCATTCAAAAAATAATTCCTTAGGCAAAGGAAGATGGACAAGAATTTGGGAATGGTATGAAACAGAAGGCATAATGAATTTAGCAGGATATATATATAAATATATATATATAGAAACAGCAGTCTAGATTGACATTATGAGCAGAGCTACTTAAAAAAAAATCTTGGGACCAATATAATTTAATAGTTTTGGTCTTTTTCGAGTATAGAAAAATAACTAATAAATCTGGCTGGAAAAAGGTAAGTGTTTTAATGATAACTCTTGATGACTGTTAATTTGAAAGCATTTTTAACATACTAAAAGACCAGAATACATTTGACAGTTGAAAATAAAGCTGATATAGAAGAACAGTGGTTTTTTAATGCATATGGTCATGTACTTAGGTCTTGCATTATCTCAATTTAGACAGGTCTGAGGGTGTAGGTTATTTCTACAATTATTTGAGAGAAACAGACACTTCCAGACTGAGATAGATAATTCCAATGGCATGAATTGTTTTCTGGGGGAGCCTTGACTGTAAATACTGTTTGAAGGGTGTCTAGCTATAACTAGGGCTGTTTTACAGGATTAATGAAACATATCTTGGCCACAAAGTGGAAGCTCATCAGTCGAACTTTTCAAAATGTACGGATACAGTTACATTTAATCTATGTCAGCAACTAAATGCACTTAGCCCTGTGTATCACCCCTAAACAGCTGCAGCAGTTCTGATGTCTGCTGGAATTGTGAATTCTTTTCTCTTTTTTTGGCTTATCATCCTAATATTCCTATTAAGCATGCCCCTCTCAGTGATGCAAATACACAATACTTTGTTTTTTTCCCAGTGAAAACCTATCAGCATTTGCTTGGCAATTTTAATGGGTACTTTGCAAATCTGAGCATAAATTGGGAAGTTTTCCAGTATTAGCTTTATCTCAGAAAACATCCACACATCTGGTTTAGTGAAGTAATGAAAGGTCCAAAGAATCTTTGTAATTCCCTATATCCCAACTCCATTGAAGGAGCGGAAAACACTATACACACCCTAGAACTAGCTGTGTGAGTGTCAGTAGTGTAACTGCAACTAAGATGCCTCTACATATAGGGATCATTCTAATTTCTCTGGAATTTAAGGGAGATAGAAAAAGGAATACTAAATTTTCAGTCAATTGGATGATAAGAGTAAGCCACCATGATGACAAAGTCATCATAAAGACAAAATTCTTGACTGTACCTATAACATCATATTTTTTTCAAACTACATTAGAAATGAATCAGCAATCACAAACAAGATTCATCTGGATTATTGCATACCCTGGCTATTCAGTATACATCTACATTACCTTCTGTAACAGAGTCAGGAACAAGTTTGGAGAACTCGTTACAAACAAGTCAGACTTTGCTCTCCACACTGCTGAACCATCAGCCCACTGTCCAGATCTGTCCTGAAACACTCCAGCATGTTTTCCACAAGACAGGTTCATTCCTGTTCAGGGAACAATGCCATCCAGGATCTCTCCTCATAAGGCAGTGTATGTACAACCACACAAGTCTCATCTGATACAATTCTACTTAGTCTTAAAATGTTATCCAAACCAGTTTTGAACCTTTGAGTACACACACAAATGCCATATGCCAGTGCACAAAAGCCATAGTCTTCTTTTCATGCTATAAAACCTTTTCCCTAGCAGATTGTCACATAATCCTTGCATTATTTCAGGCACTTTGAAATTATCCTCACTAGCACCACTGCCACACCTCTTAATAATTTTTAATTTTTTATTTTAGGGGCATTGGCTGAGTCTGAAAAAGCCAAGGGCCAGTTTGTGCCTTTGGATGTAGCCAGTCTGCCAGGGAGGGGTTGTCCCTGACATACAATGGGCATGAGCAAAACAGTTCTGCCTGGCATCAGGCTCAGAGGCTGCTCCTTGCCTTTCTTTTATTCATCCGAATAGACACATCCTTAAGATCCAGAAATATCAAATCAGACTAATAGTAAAAAATATCCCCGAAAAATGGAAAACAACCTCCCAAGAAACCATACCAAGCAAAACTNTTAAAACACATTAATTTCCAAAGAGCACATAACTATCACCTGTAAACCTACCCATGGAGTAGGTTCTAGAGAATCAAAATTATTTTGAATAGATCCAATGTTTTCCAGTCTTTTTCAGTTTGTAGATATCTAACATTTCTTTGGGAGTTTTTGATATATTGAGGGAAATGACATAGGGGATATTCTTTATAAACAGGCTTTTTCTTTTCTCTGATGCTTCTTCCAGTCTCTTTCAGAGTAGTCCACAGATACACACTGGTCTGCAGACACAGGGAGGAAACTGCAAAATCCCTCATCGATAGAAGAAAGTGTTCCAGAAGTGAATTTAGGATGAGAAATAAGAAAATGTTTATACTGAGATTCTGGAATGTGTTGTAAGCTTGAGGAGTAAACTCAAATTTAATGTTATAAAAACTGTTATGAAATAAATTATTTCCCCAGACTAATGTGGTACCCAGTAAATGGATTGATGAGTGCATTATTGTTCTTTATGATGAAGAGAAACTATTGAGTAAACTGTTCCCTCAACTTAGTCAAATTACCTAAAAGTTCAGAATTTTTTCCTGTATTAAAAAACAGTTTAAAATTAATTCTCAGATCATAATTATAATTTTAAAACTTTATTTTCAAATATAATTATAGATCACTTATGTTTGTGTTGAGATGCTTCTTCTTATCTAACTGGGATAAAAAGAGCACATATTCTATGACTAGAATAAAAAAATCTCTGTCAGAAAAGAAAATACAGAACCTGTGATTTATTCTAATTAAAACAGAAACTTACAAACTCCTGTTCCTCAAATAGATGTGAGAAATCCACTTTTCCTATTACTAAATTATGTTTTAGGGTTGTTTATTTCTTTTGAAAGGGAAAATGTAAGATATTACTGACTCAGAGCACCCTTAAAATTTTAAAGTTCAGTTCACTTAAGCTCTATAGACTTTAAATTTTCATTTTTCTCCTTTGGTTTGGGGCAGTGAATAGTCCTCACTGGCCCTTTTCACAGAACTGTAGTATCCTCTGTCACAGTCAGTTGTGCCAGATTCCTTCCACAGGCTAAGTAGGCAATCCCAGGGAACACCATAGTTTAGATATGTCCTCAAAAAAATTAGCAATAGAGGAGTGTTGCACAAGAATGAAGACAAAATTAAAAGTACTAATTGAAATTCAAGTTTTAAAATACTAAATGTACAAAAATTTTTAGTGTCAAATAGGAAGTAGAATAAAAATTCAAAGTAAATTTTTAGAATATAATTCTTTTCAAGAACCTAATTTTGGTATTTTAATTAAAATGAAAACTCTATGCATTCTCTAAATGCAAGTTCCCTGTGAAAATGATCATGGGGTTTAATAAGCCTAGTTTTAGTCTTCATCTGTGTCATGTTATGCTTCTTCTTTACCTAGTAAAATTAAGCAATGCCAGGGAGCAGTTCCTTTGGTTCATTCTGAACTTATACACCAGAATAAGAGCCTAAATTTTGTTGTCATTGTTGGTGTATTCCCCTCCTTGCCATCTCTCTGTGTTTGACTATAAAACAAATCCAAAGGGGCAAGTTCACTGTAGTCACACCCACCCCACCTATCTAAAGGTGGCTGATATGGATACAGCTGTTGTGGTTTCTCCCTCTGGAACACAGGGCCAGCCCCAGTTCACCCATTCTCCTCAGTGTTCACTAGAGATGCAGGAAAGGTGAACTCTCCTTTTAGGTGTTCATACACGTAGCAGATCAACAACCAGAAAGGCGTTCTCTCAGGTACATAACCCATATGTCAGGGTTCAATTTACATCAGCTGAATACTCTGCTAATTCTATTGGGTTTGCACTTGAGCATTATGAGAGGTTAAGACAGACTGCAAAACCTTAGGTGAAAATTTTGTTGTTCTGATCATACACTTAAGTAGTTAAACCTAAAATTTGTACTGCTGCCTGTAGTAGGAACAGTGTTGAGCAATGGACTCAGCAAACTGAATTTTACAAATCAGCCTTTGTGCAGGGGAACAGCAACTTTTTAAATTGAATGTCACCTATCCCTTCTCTAGACCAAATTGTATTACTATTTGAAATAATAGAATATATCAAAATGCACCACATTAAGATTCATTTAACCTCATCAGAAACTGAGATGATCCAATTATGAAGAGTTAACCTTCCAAAGAGTTGTGAAAAAATACTACTGAGCTGTTTTCATCATCAGGAGGCTTTGATTTATCATGTTTCAACCAGCTGTGAAAATCTCTACATGTAAAAAGTTGATCCAGATCTCTAGATGTCAGAAATTCACTGTTGTGATGCAAAGTCACTTTCTCCACTCTACATATGATATATGAGATATGATGGTGAAGAAGACATTGCCAGGACAACTGTTTGCATGGAAAATGAAGGATGCAGTTACAAGTCCTTAGGATCATAAGGAATTGGTGCAAGCTATTGGGAAAATCTTTTCTAATTTCTGTCGATCCTCAGGACCTCATGGATCAAAGATCAGTAGTTAAATAAAATATAGTGGCAGTAAAACCAATTTAAAGGTTTCCAAGGCATTTGTCATACAAAAAAGGCATTTCATCAACATCAATATTTCTAAAATGGAATATCACTTTTGACAAAATTGAGTCTGAAAACATAGCTGAGGCAATAGAACATTTGGGCAATTTTGGATCACAATGCTTAGATATTACAGGTATCATTTTGAAATCTCTTCCTATTTCAAATCATAATTCATCACCTAGCATCAACCATATTGTTGCCAAACTGGCACAGACTTCTTTGATTTATGAGATGATATTCTGACACTGATTCAAGCCTGTCTCTCTTAACTCTCATCTACACACCCAGAAACTTGGTGAGTTCTGTTCTTTGTTATTATGTATTTTTCTAAATACACGAAGACTTACTGTGGAAAAGAACTTCTGAGCGTCAACAACCTTAAAGCATACAAACTTATTGCACTCTTCCAGACAAGGCTTTCACAGAAGTTTGGATAACTTTACATTACAGACCCTTTTACCTTGTTTCTATATGCTTCAGCAGGGCGGTCCCGTGGTGTAAAGGAGAACACTGTGGACTCTGAATCCCAAAGTCATGAGTTCGAGTCTCAGTAGGGGACCATCCCTGGCAGTCAATGCCTCCCTGCCATCCCATCCTGTCAGATCTCGGATGCTCAGCAGGGTCAGTCCCAGTTAATACTGGGTGCTGTTACAGTCCCGAGGACTTCACTGTCACCGTCCAAGCTCGCTCGGCCGTGGCAGATGGACTTAAACAGTGGGGCCAGTTCTGTGCACACTGTGCCTCACCTAAAAAATCTACTGCACAGGAAGGACGGGCACACCCATGTGGGCAGAGCCCTTCCCAAATCTTCGTTCGCGAAATTTGGCTGTACATACATATTCTTCAGCAAAGTAGCCTTTTGCTGCTATTGCCATCACCCTTTTCTGTCACTGGAACAGTCTAAAAATTATTCCAAGGCTTCTAAAGAGATAATTGAAGATTTATCTTTATATTTTCTTCTACTGTCTAGGAAATATGCTTCCAAATACAGACACAGCACAGTTGCTGGCATGGTTTTTTTGAGAAAAATACATAAAGTAGAATAGTCATGTGACTAGACTTAAATAGAAACTTTTTCCTCTAGTCTTTGGTCCTCTCAGAAGAAATCAGTTTTTTGAAACTGGGGAGTGTGAAACATCTGTACTGAAACCATTGTACCAGCATTAACAAATAAGAATAGATAAAAGATTAATAGATAGATAGATAGATAGATCGATAGATAGATAAGATAGGATAGATAGATTTGCACACATGCTCACACACACACGCAAACTAGACTGAAACACACACACAAGTATGCATATATATGCACACCTATTACCACAGATATATCCCAACTTCCAATACACTCATGGTACCTTTGGCAGGCTGAAATATTCTCATATTCTGGGAAAGATGGTTCTGCAGGAGTGAAGTCTTCAGCCTCTTACAATTTTGTCCTTTGCACTTCGATTAGGATCATTGATTTTTCACGGAAGACTTCACATGTAAGATGTTTACAACAAAACAAGAAAGAGAAAAGTGAAGCCACTTACCCATTTTCACTCAAAAAGCTAAAACCAGAATATAAAGACCAGAACAAAGAAGAGACAAACATTAGTCTTTTTTTTTCCCTTGAGTTTTCAGTTTGTTTGTTTTTCAAGGAAGAAGAGCAAAATCCCAGGGTAGAACTCTGATAACTAAGCTATAGAAAAAGGAATACTATTCACGTTTTCATTTAGAGGAAATAAATAATGCTTTTTCTGAGACATTAGAGAAACTCTCCCACGCTTCCCACTTAAGCAACATTTTAGAGGAGAGGATTACTTTTGTTTTTTTCCCAGAGGTTTTGGGGTAATAAAAGTTTAGTTTTATTTTTTCTCAGAATTGCAGTATTTGTCTAACCTGCAGGTTTCTGGTTTCATGCTGAGATGGAAACACCTCATTTTCCTGAGAGAGAATAAAATCTGCTGATATTATTTATCTCTCAAGACAAATCAGAGCACAGAAATCTCACAAGGATATTCTCCTGGAATTTCCTATCTAACTTCATATAGGGCCTTGGGTATAGCTTCACACGAAATAGTTGAAAAAGAATCCTGCTCTTCAAAAGTAAAACCTCCAACTTTTGTTTGTATGTTTGTTTGGTTTATGGTGGTTTTTTGATGGTGGTTTGTTTTATTTTATTGGGGTTTTTTTGGTTTTTTTTTTGGGGGGGAGGTGGGTTGGTGGGGGGAGGGGTGTTTGTTTTGATTTGGGGTTTTTTTGTTGGAAGTCTTTACAATTCTGCAGCCATAAGGCTTCCTGCTCTGCCCACAACCAGCATCACTGTCAGGAAAGACGACCCAGGAACACATCCATCCACCAAAAGCAGTGCTAATTTCCCACTGCAGCTGTGGAGGTCACTCATACAGCTGCATTAGCAGAGTTAGGCTAAAATCGTTTGTAAAAGCCATTGAAAACTACTTGAATACAGTAAATGAAGTGAAGAGAGAGTAGTTAACAAACGTCATGTGTGACTCTGAGCCTCTTCAAGCAGCAGGGGTAACCAATGTGTAAGAATAATTAATGTGAAATACATGCATGGGAAAAAGCAACAACAAAAAAACACACGACAAAACCACAGTAAAATACATTATTTACCATTTACTGTTGCCCTTGTCAATATACCAAGACTGGCTTTTCTCTCACCCTCTGTATAAACTGTTCCTATTTTCTCTAGTGGCGTTGGTCCCTTGCGCGCACACACACACACACACACACACACACGAAGCTGTGTTGGTGCCACAAACGACCAGGTAAAGGCAGAGTCCTCTCTGACCAGTGAAACAAAAACCCCAAGAATGGCAAGACTGAGAATGCTCTAAACTTGTTAATGGTCTTCCCCTGCTGTACAAACAAAATGAAAACCAGTCATTCACCAGGAACATTACCATCTAAATAAGAAAAAGCAGAGTGAGCTTGTCTGGAGAAGAGAACAGTTCTGTTAGATGTTGGTGTATAGGAAACATGAATTTTAATTCATTACTAATTTAATATGTATTGGCCTACCCTAATGGGGCAGCAATCTGGATTTGGACCTGAGGCTACTGATGCAACACTGCTAATAAAGAACCAGTTGCTACAATAATTATGATTAGTTCTTTCTTTCAATGAAGGAGTTTGCTTCATCATCTTTAGCAGTGCTATATTTTAATTCAAACAAAGCACATTGCCAACAAGCTAAATGCGTCAAATTGAACAATTTAGTCTTCCTAGTCTATATACCCTCAAGTGTATTTTTGCATCTGTTATATATTCAGCAGGTGAGGGAATGTTATGCTATTTACAAACATCTTTCCGTAATTTTAATCAGGCAAGCAGCTAAACTGACACACAACTGCAATATCACAGCACTGGAAGGTGTTTCTGGTAGCATTATCATGAGGTGGCAAAAAGTTCTTCAATAGGATTGCCTGGGATTATCTCTTTAAATCCTTGAGGGAATGGGGTTTGATGACACTTTATCAATGGGATTAAGCCTATCCTTTTCTTGCCCCCCCTCTTGGCAGATTTCTATAATAAGTGCAATGCCTATTACAGACAGGGCACCTCACCTGGTGCTCTTCAGCCCAGCTCTAGAACCATTGACATTCAGAACCTTGTTATACCACTATATGCTACACAGCTGATGTTCTGCACCTGCTCCTCAGGGACAAAAGGCAACACTCTGGTCCACTGAACTAAGGAAAAGACTGAATGTTTGTACAGATTCAAAATAAGATGTGACTAGTGAAAGCCATGAAGATTAATTAGCTATATCTAACTAGTACTATTCCTGGATTTCAAATAAATGTCAAAGTCAAAATAATCCCCAAAATTTCATAGTAGTCTATTTAAATACCTGAGACCTATCACTTTGTCTGCACAGCTTCACAGCTGCTGCTATCAGTAAACACAGTATCAGAAGGGTAGTCAATCCAAATATAATGACAATATTACTTAATGAAACAATAAAATATTGAGTTGGAAATGGCCAAAATATTTTGCTGGTAGTACACTTTAACAACAACAAAAAAAACCAATCAAGTGTAAAACTGTATCCAAACCCAAGTTCACTATCGTGTACAACATAGATCTCTCATGTGTAAATAGACTTTTTCATATGTATCTGCATATATACCCATGAAAAGAAAACCCTAACAATGCAGTTTCAAAACAAACAAGACATATTCTTATTAGGGTTCTTATTCTTTTGTTGCTTGGAACAACACAGCAAAAAAATCTGTTCAATCATTAAACTTTTATTTGTTTCTTGAATTGAATTACTATAGAAAGGCACACACCGAAAACATATATATAATTTAATTACTGTTTATTGTAGTAACCTAAAAAATTATTACTGGTTCACTCAAGGTTTTCCATAATCAAAGAGCAGAAGATGAGTACTGGTTTTCATAGGAAAGTTTTCAAGAATCCCCTCTGCCACCTGGTGAATGCTCTTACAAATAAATCATACCAATATCATGTCTGTCAAAAGTCAGCAATGAGCTCTAAATTCTTAGAGAGTTAAATTTTTATATTGTGAGTATTGTTGCTTGCTTGTAGCCTGAAGATCTGTTTTCCCATCATAACTGAAGGAGATCTGCTCAACAAGTTCAGTGGACTTCAAAGAGTGATACTCTTTAAAGTATTTGGTTCTGCTGCCAATCGATAGGCACACAGTGTCATTTAAAATACCCTCCAGTATCACCCTGTCCCTCAGATACTATTCCACCAAGACACAGTCCTGAGTTACATTTGCAGATGTCCTAGATGCTCTAAAGTGTTCCAGATGAAAGGAGAGGCCTATACTGAGAGAACTCCTTGTAGGGGTTAGTGATAAGAGCTCATATATCATGCAAAATGTAGGTAACTACTATTAGGAGTTTAATCCCACCCATATGCTACTTCCTTGTGTCAGCTTAATGCAGCTGTATTTAGAGTATTGTCTCATGAGCCATTTAGTATGCCTCCCAATTCAGTAACTATGTCTATTTCTTGATCCCAAGATACTAATTTACTTCACTGCAAAGAAAAAGAAATTTCCCTAAGTCCCTTACAGTCAATTTCCATAACACTTTCTTGATTTGGTTCCCAAACTGTG
>VWZD01007598.1:3944-29420 GCA_013396695.1 Sakesphorus luctuosus | reverse complement strand
GAAGTTACCTCATTGTGTGATTATTGGCATGTACAGATTCTCATGTGATCCAGGTGATTTTTTTAAACACTACAGTTAATGTATTCTGCCAAAAATGAACAGAAAATTTAAAAGAACTGACAGTATCTCAATAATATATATTATCTTGACAGTATTCTTGTATCATAGTAGTATTATATTATTTTGTATTTTTATAGGATAGCATTGATGCATCTGTCAATGAGACACCAAATGTGACTCACTGGATGAAGGATCTGCATCTAATTGGGAGATTTCTTACACTGAGAAATTTAAATATCAGAAATACTTGAAATCACATGAAAATTAAACATAATCCTGTTGGAGTTTTTTATTATTATTTTTCTATGTCATAAGGGCAAATAATTTTAATAAAGAGCATAAGTACTGATGTACATAGAAGACCAGTGGGATATAAGAAATCGTATCTGGAAGAGAAAAATCACTGCTTAATTTACTTGTCCATAAAGGTAATGCAAGCATGCCTGAAAACACAGGATACACAGTGCTCTATCTGCAGCATTGTTCATCTTGCCCCCTGCAATTCCATCTCAGTGCAATCAATCTTGATTTGTAAAAAGAAAAAATCCATAGAGAACTGACTTAATTGGTTTCTCAATATCTCATTTCAATTTTTTTTTCATTTACTTGTTTCTTGGAATTGAACTTTGGTAATATCAAGTGCTTACTATGTAAGAAAACAAAGCTTCCAAAATAATGAAGTTATATTTCTAAAAACATGAAGCTCAAGAATATTAAATTTTGGTGGGTTTTTTTTCTGTTTTGTTTTATTTCCTCTCACTGACCAGATACATATTCTGGAGATTTCTACACTGTCTGGGATGTTTTTGGAAACAGATACGTTGGCTGATTACTTGTTTACTTTCTTTAAGAAAGATGAGGTTTTCCAGTAATCACTTGATTCAAACAGCTGTAGAGATAATAGCTGTTTTATGTCCTAAATGACTGCTAACAATAAAATCATGAAAAGAGGGAGCAGTAAATGCGGTTTTCAGAGCTTTCAACAGAAGTACTCGTGCACGACTAGAGGATACCTGCCTGAGTAGATATTCAGAGTTTAATCTGGCTACACAAATAACAGGATCAGCTGATTTGATCAGTGCTTAACTTGATCTTCTGTTTAATTTGATTAGAGCATTAGAGGCCAATATGTTTTCAGCTTAAAATAATTCAAGAAGTGTTTGTTTTTTGCAGTACACCAGGACAAGGTTATAAGTATTAAGGAAACCACATTTGCAGGAAGTTAGAAATTTAGTAAGTAGGCTATTTTAGGAAGGTATATTAGACTCCATCATGGTGAAAGAACATTGGGAAATCTGAGACATCTCTAATATGTAAAAGGCTACACAGTTCCCATCAGAGAAATCTGAGTAATTTTAATGGGCAGAGGATTAAAGTATCAGGTGCATGAACTTTACTATGTGACTGCAAGAAGGAAAATCAGAATGGAAAGCTAGTATTCCTCTGAGAAAGATAGCGAGCAAATCCTGACTATTAGCACTCCACCTTCACGTCAGTAGGCAGTATTGCAGACTGTGCTAAGAACACAGAGTGTTTCAAATTTCAGTTATTTTGCCCACTTTCAACTACTTTGTGAACATTCATCTTCACCTTTGCGTATTGGGAAGTCCTCTGCAAGCTCTTCTCTTGGCATTCCTATCCTCGCAGTCACAGAAGAGCTGATGACTGAATGAACATCTGGAAGTCTTCTACTCCAAATCCCAGCTCAAAGCAGGGTCATCTAGAGACTTCTTTACTGCAAAGGTTCATTGCTATCTTATGGTCATTTTGGTGTCAAATAGGGCCTGGTCCTTTTCTTCAAGTTTCTTCCAGTTAGACTCCAGTCTGTACTTAACCTGGAGTTATAACTCCACAGTGGTAGGAGTTAGAACTTCCCTGTGTTGAACTTCATGAAGTTCCTGTTGGTCCATTTCTCCAGTATCTTGAGGATGGTCTGAATGGCAGCTCATCCACCTGGTACATCAATTACTTTCCCCTGTGTCATGACATCTGTTAATAAGGGTGCACTCTGATTCATCACCCAGGTTATTTGTGAAGATGTTAAGAAGTATTGGTCCCAGTATCATCCCCTGGCATACGCTACTGAAGGCTTGCATCCAGCTGTATCACTGATCACAACCTTTTGAGCCAGTTGCTTAGCCAGTTTTCTAATCTATCTCACTGTCCTTATAGAGAACTGGATTCATCAGCTTGTCTACAAGAATGCCATGGAAGGCAGAGTAGAAAGCTTTGCTTAAACAAAGATAAACAGGATCTACTGGTCTTACTTCGGCCATCTTGCCAGTCACATTATCATACGAGGTTATTGGGTTGGTCAGGCATAATCCTTCATTTATAAATCCTTTCTGACTGTTTCTATTCATCTTGCTCTGCTTAATACACCTAGAAAAGCATCCCAGGAGAATTTACTCCATCCCCTTTACAGACAAGAAGATGAAGCTGACCAGTCTGTAGTTTCTCTCATCCTACCTCCTTGCCCTTCTGCCATTGCTCAGGAACACTCTTGTTCCCAAAATACCCGTGACCTTCCAAAGATAATGGGGAATATCCTCACAATTACATACGTCAAATTCCTCAGCAGTCATGTATGCAATACATATATAAATTTAAGACAAGAACCTTACTCTCTTTTCTCCAAGTCTGGAAAAATTACATGGAACAGAATATGGATTTTAAAATGAAAGAACTGAAGGTCATGCCAGTGGCTAGTAAAGGTGATATCACCAAAAGTGATGCTATATGACATTACATTAGACATTACAATAAAACTGTCTTTCTATAGAATCCAATTTCTATCAAAATTGCAATAACATATCACCACCACCACCTGATGAACAATTTAATGAAAAAATATTATTCTAGTCACTTTAGATCATTTTTTCTGAGTATTTCTGGGAAGCCCAAACTTAGAGAGGTTTTGAGGAGTGCCACACAGATTGCACCAGACCAGGTTTCCCACCTTAGCTATCTTCTGGAAATGCTTCTGCTTGGGAATTGGTCTACTGTCAGTGTCACCAAATCAAGGTGGCCAAAACAGATATTAGCAGGACTATGGAGATGAGGTGACAATTCTGTGAGGAAGTGGGAGTGGTGAATGATAGAAATTATAATGCAAACATATTCAGATACTATGCTATAGGAGTAGTTAATTCCCTGTAGGTGCATCATGACAGCATTTTCAGGGCTGATAAATTAGTTGAATGCTTGAAGGTGTCATATATTTTGATATAAAAAAACCTACAGAAATTCTTACTGTGTTTATAACTATGAATATTATTGAAATCTCATTTTATTTTTAAAATTCTATTATATCATTTCAAAACAGAGAAAATATACATTTATTTGATATTAATAAACCTTTCAAAGGTACACTATGAAACAAAGTTCTGGATAAATATATCATGTATAATTTCCAGGAAAAATCCTTCAAAGTTTGTCTTATTTACAAACAAACAAACAAAAGAGAGAGAGAGATGGATTTCTGGGTGAAATGGATAAAATAGATGGAGTTAGAGCAAAGAACCAATAACTGAGAGAAGAAACATTGTATGGTTGAGTGAAGAAAAGATGTGTGGTATGAAAATGTTTTCCCTTCTGTTTTACACAACGAACATACATAAGATTATTTTGCCAATCTGTCAATAGTATAAAACGTGACTCTGTGGCCAAGGATCCAGAAAACATCAATCTCTGACACCTTCAAGATGCATATCAAATTATGGGTATAGAACAGCACTTTGAAGTCTGCAAGTGATAAATACTAAATATTTCTTTTAATTGTAGTGTTATGCTTCAGTTATGCTAAAGTGAGAATAATGTATGTACATCTTCATATTTCATCTATTAACTGCCTGTCCTTTTACAACAGCTTTCCAAATGATAGTGAAAATGAAACAAGTGTTGTGCACCTGATCATAAGTTTCTTTACTTTTCCTTATATAATATGACTTAAACTTTTTTTCCGGTAGCAAAAGATATGACTTCTTTGTCACTGTTTACAGAGGGAATCCTATCACTCTTTCTCAGTGTTTGTCCAGAGGATTGAGTAGCATTATAATCTCTGTTTAAACCCTGCCTTTGTGATGTCTTTGACAAATTACTTAAACTAATTTTTCAACTATAATTTTCACTTTTACGTATGAAGGACCTATTACCTACTGTCTTATTGAAATCTGGGGACAAAAAAGTATAATAGAAGACACTGGGTTTCAGAAATCAGAATGTAATCATCCTAGTTCTCTACCAGGATAGTTCAGGCCCTTTAGACAGCAGTTAAGAACACTGGCTGTTCCCGTAAGTATCATTCCCTCTTAGCGAATGGGCCAAAGACAGTCACCTGCCTTGAGAAATTTTTTTCTGCAGTACAGAGGATGCTGAATGGCTGTGCTGACTGACTGTTCTGAGAGAGGGAATTTATTATCTTCAATGTGGTGCCATGCAAACACAGCAATATTGCTTTCAGGCCTGAAGGAGTCTGCATGTAGCCTCTCTGCATGTAACATGAGTTGACTGGACCCAACTGCTCCTATGTTTGTTATATACAGGTACAAAGCTCTGTTACAGAAAAAGATATTTAATTCTTTGCAGATCAGCATCTACTGCCGTAGCAAGAACCTTTGAGCATACACCATCAGCCTGCTACAGTACACTATGTGTGCCAATAAATATGCATGCTGGTTCATACAAAGACCTTGCAGTCTACAGGCTAAAAGTATGTATGTTTTATGAAACAATTTCATACTCTGCTCATTAAGAAAGGCATCACCATGGTAACTTATACATCACAAGTCACTACTACTATTTCTAAGATCTTTAAGTGCATAGCAACAAGAACATACTGTTGGAGCATCTCCATTTTAGTAGCATTTGAAAGCTGTAAATAAGGTTTACTAAGCACGTTATAAGTATTAGAGAGAAGACATGAATGTTTGATATCCAACTGGCATAAAGCAAAATCATATTATTGATTTGCAGACTTAATGATCTTTAGTCAAATTATGCCAGATAAACATAGCTTACTCTCATGTTTTTCATATTGCCTTTATATTTCTCCTTCATCTTGTTGCATTACCTATTCTTTTTAAAATAGTTAGTCCTTTGAATATTCTGAAAATACTTTATGCAGCTTACACTAAGTAATAAGCTACACATGGGAAAGCTATAGACAATCAAGTGGTCTCCCAAGGGACATGGAGCCACTTGTTCTAACCTTATTGCTCAATCCTCTGCAGGAGGCTTGATTTCCAGATTCAATTTCCCCAGTGACGTGATTCACATCACTGTAATTTTATCTAGTTTTATCACTGGGAGAATCAGCAAAAGACAGATTCTGCTAGAGCTGTACTAAATGAGAAGAAGGAGTTCAACCACAAAAAGGTGACTCAAAGTCATAGACGGAATATTTCTCAGCAGATTGATGATAACACAAAGGTAAAGTAAAAAGAGCAGTGTATCATTTATGTATCACCTTTTCTCTGTGTGGCTTGAACAACAAAGATGGTGAACTCTGTGGGCTTTCATAACAGTGGAAATGAACTGCTCTTTGTAAATAAAGGAAAATGACCGTGTCTCACTTTTCCTATGGCTTTGCTTGATGAAACAGAAGATCTAGCTAACATTTTTATGTGCACATCCACATATGCACAAACTTCTCCACCTCACTGACTAAACAAAATGTTCTAGGCTAGACCTGATAAAAATTTTTTCATTTAGATTTTGTGGGTAATGATCCTTTTTAGTGACTTTATAGTGGGATTTTTAGGTCAGAATACTGTATTGACCAAAACCATTTTTAATGAAAAAAATTCCCTTACTTAAAAAGACCATTGATCTATTTCCCCAAATCTGTGAGAAAGCAACAATAAATTAATACATAATGAATATGTTTTCTTTGTTGTTGTTGTTGTTGTTTAGGTTTGGGTTGGGGGTTTTGTGTGTCCAAGCTGGTAGCAGTGAGAAGTGTTTGATTTAAATTTGCTTACTTACTTTCTGAAGCTAGTATAATGGTCTGTCTTTCTAGTAATTTATACAACTATAGCCTGTTCACCTGAGACTAAAAGGAAGAAAAAAAAGACTTTTTTTTATTTGGAAGACAGATTGCTGAAAGCTCAAAGAATAGAATTAAATTAAATAAAGTTTGAAAATAATAAGTAAGGGTGTTTAAGAAAGTAATTCATGTCCAAAATGTGTGAATTCCACTAATGTGCTGCAACTTCTTCAACGCAGCTTTTGGGCATCAACATGATGCTATTACTAATGTTCAATACCACCATAACACAGGAGCAGCAAGTCTCAATTTAACAGCAATTAGCATCATGAAAGGTAGGATCCTTTTAACTTTTTGCAACAGTAGCATTAGTCCCTTCCCTCTCAGAGCATTTTGATAATGACAGCTTCAGCACCCTTTGCCGTCACGGACTGTGAAGACAATCCTTCTAGTACTGCTGCATCTGTGGCTTTTATCTCACCTCTGAAGGCTGCTGCCTATGTATCACCGTGTTTCCTGAGAAGTTTTGGTCCTATGCATGAGACTTGTCTTCACAAACTCCATTTCCACTGGTCTCCACAAAGCCTCATATTTTAACATCAGCGTATTTTACCATATAACTAATGACAGATTAATTATGCTTTAGGTTTATTTAATAACATTTTGACTTTGATAATTCCTTGTAAGGTTGTCAGATTTACTGGCTTGCATTTACCACTGTTTGAGATTGAGTCCTCAATTACGTTGCTTCACACCTCTGTCTGCCTGAGTTTAAAGAAGTAGAGTTTGCCAGAATGAGCTCAACATCTCACACATAATGCTCTATTTTAGATTTAGTCTCAGTACATCAGCCCACTACAGCTGAAAAGGTTTTTTCATGTCATAATCATACATTTTCTTTTTTTTCCCCCTTTAAATTATCCCTTGCTGTATTTCAGAACTTAAAACTTGAAGATCATTACTAACTTCAGTAACATGAGGGAACAATGCAACTAGGAAAATGTTTGAATAGCTAGTCACAAGGTTATTTAAAGGCAGTGGGAAATGTCAAGACTGTAAATTTAACTTTGACTCTAGTAGGAGGTTCAGAAAATGTTAAAGCACAACTTGAACAAGAGTGCAAGTTCTTGACAAGCAGAGCTATCATGCCTAATCAAAATTAAGCTTCCATTGTGTGAAGATATACTCAACTTGAAAGAACAATATGTTGTTTTTTCTTTAAACTGATACCGCATCAATAATCTCCATTGCCAATTAAATATGAAAATATGCATGTTTAAAGAATGCACTGTAGGCTGCAATTATATTTTTAGAAGTTTTCATTTGATTGGTGGCTTAAATATAGATTTCTCTTGGTATTGGTTTTATGTGGCAAGGTCTTGATGGCAGGGGGGCTAATGCGATGGTTTCTGAGAGAAGCTGCCAGAAGCTTCCCCCATGTCTGATAAAATGAATCACAGCCAGCTCCTAGACAAATCTGCCACTGTCCAGGGCTGAGTGCATCAAGAACAGTGGTAGAACCTCTGGAATGATGTATTTAAGAAGTGGAGGTGGGAAAAATTGCAAGAACAACTGCAGCTGGAATAAAGAGTGAGAATATGGGAGAGTGTGGTGGCTTGCTTGGCTGAATGACAAGTGTCTACCAAAGCTGCTCTGTCACTGCCATCCCCAGCTGGGCAGGAGAGAGAAAATACAACAAAAGGCTCACAGTTTGAGTTAAGGACAAGGAGAAATCACTCAACAAATACCTTCACAGGTAAAACAAAGTCAACTTGGGGAAATTAATTTAATATATTAACTGTCAAATAGGTAGATAATAAATATCGTTATCATTTGATCTAAACATCTTTCCACTTGGGTTACACAGTTGTGTTTCTTTTTTCTCTTCAAAGAAGTAAAGACATGTGAGTGGCTGAAGAGGCTTCCTCCATTTACAAAGTTATTCTGATGGGTTTGTTGCCCACACACTGAAGGTAGCTGAAAATGTGGTAAGACTTCAATCCACAGACTTACTAAAAGAGTTTAATCTGTCAGGTTATTGTATTATAAAAGATTTTTTGAGTTCTCAGACTCTTCTCGTGCTTCACTTAGTGCCTTAAACACGGACCCCTGGATTTTGCTGCTGCAGAACCTGTTTGTAGGTTTAATGTTGTGTGTGCAACCATGCAAAAAGTCTGCATAGCAGTAGGTCATGTTAGTTGAGTCCTTTGTGGTTACAGTAATGGAATGTGCCAGGTAGCACAACAGCATTCAGTGCTACGGACAGGAATCACTGAAATGTCAGCGGAGCAGAAGTGAGAGGACAAGAAAGAGCAGGGAGCTGATCTAACTTTCCATGGAGACTCATGCCTACTCCTAAAGGAATTCTTGAAACATTCAGATTTTTGCTGGCAGTACATGTGAGGAAATGCTTCTCTGCTTCAACAATTTGCTGGGAGCAGAGAGATTGGGAATATTCAGTTGCTCTCCCTTAATGTTGCTGGGGGCAGGGAGAGGCGGCATTTGCCCCATTTCTGGACAATGGGTGTCAGGCAGTAGGACAGGGACACACAGAGCCTGGATGGTAAGAGCTGTAGTTGCTTACCATGAAGATTTAGAGGTATGATGATGTACACAAAATACCACAGACAGTGAAAGATAATACTGGCACTTAATAACATTGGTATCAGGTATACAGAATTGCTGATCCAGGTGTATACTGTTGGATCACTATAGTGCTCATCATTCAATTTGACATATGAGAAAGTAAAGGAGCTCAAGTCTCATCCACTGCTAGGATCTGCCTTGACGTAAGTATCCAATTAAAGATTTAAGGAAAAACAAATGCTTATTTCATCCAAAGTACGTTGTTGATAAGTAAGAATTACACAATTTCTGTAATCTGCCATCTGCATTTGAAACACTTTGAATGAAAACTATGTCCCCGACTTCACCAGAGGTGTATATAGCAGTCTACATCTGGCATTATACTCTGCCTGTTCAACACATGTTGGATAAAGCTTTGGCAAGTTTTATCCATTGGTAATTAAAAACCATAGAGAGAGGCCAGGTAGTATTTTTCCATATCTACTGTCTGTTTCTAAGATCAGCAGAAGGGTTTCTGAGCTGTGGTGACAAGCTGAAGTCTTTGATTTCCCTATTCTATTTAATTGTATTGGTATTACACAGAAGGCATTCATCTCCTAGATACACGTGGCAAATCCTGCCATGGTTTGTCTTGCTGAACAAAACCTTTCTCTATAATGAAATCTATTGACTTTATCTAGAGCTGAAGTTTAGATGTGGTGGATAAACATTGTATTACTTACTGAAAGCATTAGAGTTACTTGACAGCTGGCTTTTAAGGCTGGTGTAGTGTGTACATTGAGGGAGTTACGTATTCTCATCCAGATAATTAATAATACATCAGCTTAACTGCAAAATTCTGTACATAAATGACTGCAACTGAAGTGTAAATAACTGCATCATGTTACTACATATAAAATAGATTTGTAGGACTATGAAAGAAAAAGATATTCAGAGAAGTATAAAATATCGGACAAAACTCCTTTCTATAAGAAATATTAGTAATTATTTAGATACAGTACAACTACACAAACTGCAGTAACTGTAATTGCATAATAGTTAGAGTTATAGTGCTATAAAATGTGATTGCTTCTTGTCTTAACCTACTTCATGACCTGACATTTAATTTCAGAAAGCTCCAAGAGAAAGATTAATGTTAAGATTTATAGTCTTAGAACCTAATGAAGTAGATGGAAAACTCTGTTATTTCAATCAGCTTTAGAACGGGATCTATAGACAAAACTATAATATAAGGAATAAAGATTAAGTCCTCTGAAGAAAATGTGAGTTTGTTCTTACACTCATACCTGATACTCCACTGTTAAAGTGATTTAGAGAAACAGAAGGAATTAAGGAAAGAGAGAGAAAGGTTTGGGAAGGTTATGCCTTTCTGAGACTATTGATTATCCCTTTCTGAGCCTATATAGAACCTAGTCAAGGCACAGATTTAGGTATTTTGTCCTCCCACCTTGTTTTGTCCCTTAGACTAAGCCTGAGGTTCTGTTATTAAAGAAGTTTCCTAATGCCTTCCTGTGATAACAATTAGAAATGCTACTGCTATATAAGCAATACCCTTATTTCTATTATTGTTTTTCTTGTGTATTTTAGTAGTCCTATGCTACATTTCGTGAAGAACTAGAAAGTATAGAGCCAAAGAAACTGTTGTTTCTGCAGATCTTGGCTATCAAATTGTATCAATACTTACTAATTTCATTGTCTGCAGAAGGCACAGGCTTTGTAGTCCCTTCTGGAAACACTTCTAAGAAAAATTAAGATAAAAGCATTCAGAAGAAATAAAGGAACTGTGAACTTCACTGGTTTTAAAGATTATTAGGATAAAGACATATCCTGGTGTGACAAGGTAAACAGCTGCCAGATACAAAAGTTCTCAGATTTGAGGAGGGGGAAAAAAATAAAATAAAATAAAATAAATATGTAGGATTCTACACCCAACAAGGTGTAGAATAGGAAATCAAACAAAAAAAATGAACAAGAGTTGGCAGAGAAATTTCTTAAAATTTGAAGAAAATGGTCAACGATTTTGTAACTTGTGGTGCTGGCCTGTTCATTACGAAATGTATTTGAGTGAATGTAATGGATTTGGTGCAAAGCATGTGTTACAAAACTTGATGTAAATTGCACCCCTCTAAATATGCTGGAACTTTTAAGCTTCAATTTTCTTTTTCTAAGTTGCTTTCTTTTTTTCTTTCACCATTGGGAGGGGGTTTGCTTTGTTTTTTGGGTTTTATTTTTGGTTGGTTGGTTGGTTTCATTTTTTCTGTTGTTGATTATTTGGGTGTTTTGTTTATTTTAATGGCAGATATCTTAATGATATCTGAGCTGAACTCATTCCAGTTTAATTTTCCCTCCCAGTCATATTTTATTGCTGTTTGTTTTACTACATTTCTATTAAAAACATAAATGACCACTCAGCAAAACAACATAAAAGAATTACACTGGGCTTATGGAAGCAGGAAGATATTCACTACAACCACCTATTACATTCAGTGTAAAGAAATACTACTAGCATGAGGTGGCATATCTTTTGCATACCATTAAAAGGAGTAAAGAAAGTCCCAATCTCCCTGTCCTTGATATAAAAGTGGTGTGTGATACTACAGACAGCTTTTGGCATCCTGCTGTCCTGCATTTCGTTAATAAAACACTTCAAATTTTCTCTGCTTCCAGGGGTTTCTGAAATTCCCTTGGTGCTGAAGTTGCTTACCTTAGGGACTTAACAAATTGCTCTGAACACCATAGGAAGGACGTACTGAAAGATCTTTTCCATAGGAGCAATAGAATTCAGGACAGTAATTAAGGAGTCTTCACTGTCATCATCATCTTTTTGATCTCTGATTTTTGCCAGTGAATCCAACTTGAACAAGAAGGTGGAGAATTTAATCTCATAATGCTTCAGAAATTAAATATTCCAGTATTTCCAAAACAAAATCTTCCCTTTTGGCTTACCTGTTATTCATCCAGCCTTTTCATCTCCCAAGGAACTTTGATGCAGAGACAGAAGTCCTATCTCTGCTGCTGTCTTTAAAGACAAGCCAAAAGATCAGCTAGATTTTACTACTTATAAAAAATACCTGGTACTCTACAACCTGTTGGACATAATGAACAAGAGAAAGTCCTGCTGTTATGGCATACACCTTCCTGAAAGAAGACAAATATTAATATGTGTCTGCTGGACACTGACAGATGACCTTATGTATTTTTCACATCTGAGCACTCTCAGAGCTCTCAGCTGCCCTTCCTGCTCCCCTGCTACAGATTAGAGGCAGAGTAGAGTGCATGTCTGTCTCCTACATAACCAAGCTCTATATACTATATTTAAAATGTGGATGAACTTGATTTGGTGTTGTACAAGGAACATGGGAAGTCATAGATAATTTTCTCACTCTGTCTCATGTACAAGGGAACACTGACCTTTTGAAGAGGCATAGGAGCACAGGAGAACTTGTCCTAAAAACAGTGCCTGAAACAACCAATGAATCTCTTAAATATGCAAGACTAATCGTCCCTACTTTACCTGTGTAAGTTGTCCAAATGAATTAAATAGTACCAGCTTGTAGTGACTTAAGAATATTTTTTCCTCATCTATTAGTAACCTTGGTATGTTTATGAACACTTTGGATTAGAAATGCCAAGGAAATCAGGTGGTTATAAAGTTCATTCAAAGTTGTCATTAGACTATACTGTGAATTACAAGATGGCAACAGGAGGAAAAGATGGTGCCAGTTATACTGAGCTGAATTGTTATCTTTAGAATTACTAGAGAATCTAATAACAATATAATAATAATTACATTCTTGGAAGAAACTACATTTCCAATTTCGGAATTTAAACCTCCTTTCAAAGATCAATGTAAACATATGCTAACATTTAGCAATTAATTATTGATAACCCAATTTAACTCACTCTCTGTGCTGTTTACTGAAATTAAAGTAATTCAGTAATCAATAACTATCCTTATAAAACAAGGACAAAACTTAGCTAACAGTAGTGTAGATCAATAAATTAGCTCATCTAATAGAACCTAATATTTTAGATCAGCACTTCATCTAAGAAATACTATGGACTATTTTCACTGAAGCAGCCATGAGGAATAGGGATCCTCTGCACATTTCTGTCATAAAAATAATAATAGTAGTAAAAAAAAAAAATCCCAGAAATGACAGACCTCTCTGTTGCAAGTTTTCAAGTATGGGAGAAAGCATAAATGGTCCTGTTACCCTGAGTACAGTTCGACTCAATTTTGCCTTCCTAGCAGTACAAAGTAGTTCCTTAAACATCACTTTTTGAAAGAGGCTCTCTTAACTTCAGCCAAAATTCATCTCATGAGCATTTATTCAGTTGTTTCAGATTTTCCTGCTGCTGGTACTCTATAAGCCTTTTCTGTTGCTTCTTTCCCATAGGCACACAAATCTAGTAAGCAACATTGTCTCCCAATATTCAACACTTCTAACAACTCCTTTTTTTGACATCAGAGCATCTATGTGGTCTCCTAGGTATTATGATTCTGTAATTTGCTAGTCTTAAAAATGTCCAGCTCTACTCTTCCACCTAGTCCCAAAGACCTTTAATTACATAAATTAAGCTCTTATTTAATTAGAGTACATACTGTACAGTTTCAGTGATGTTTTCACCCACTCCTGGTGTTGTAAGGTAACATTTCACTATGTCATTCTTCATTACTGTTCTCTAACCAACGGTACACCTAATAATAGGATATGAAATTATACAAATGTAATTTGTACATTTCAATTTCTATCACAATTTTTGTAATCCTTCAAATTTTCTTCAAGATTTTAGGGCTGGAGATAGACGACTATGCTTCTAACTAGGATGGAGATTAAGCTATCTGAATAGGATGTAAGAAACTATTGGACGTGACACTAGAAATTGCTGGATATGATAGACAACAGTGCCAGAAACTAATAAAGATTAAGTACAGCTCGATGACAGATGGTCAGATTTAACAGGAGATTAAGGAGGATGTATAGGAGGAATGACAAAACCTCTCAAACAATGAGCAGGAGTATTGCAGACCTTTTGGATAATAGAATTTGCAGTGCCAGTAACACACCTCAGAAATACCAGATTTGAACATGGATGTAGCAAAACAGGGACTAGAAAGTATTTCTGTTGTCATTGATATTTTTGGAGGGGAACTGACACAGAGAAAGGTATGCATGAAGGCAGAAAAATTATAAAAAAAAGAACGAAGAGATGGGACAAGGGATAGGAAGGCAGGCAAGTCTTAAGAGTGGTTCTCTGAGTGTTACCTACCAACAGTCCTGTGCTTGATCACCACTGCTTAAAGCAGGACAATAAGCTCACTTGTTGTTCTCCTATACCAACCATATCTGACCTGTTTCTGTTATCAGGAGGGCAGGGAAGGAAATGGGAGCACCCTTCCCTGATATTAGGAAAGCTCTTATGACTGATGGATTCAGCATACTAGCATCACCATGCCAGTATCACAATGCCAGTGCCTTTTCCAAGCCTGGTGGCATCAGTGTCTTTCTAAAAACATCCTAACAAATAAATTCCATTTCTTATACAGGCAGGGAAAAGCTTCCAGTTAAGAGAGCAGATCAGTGATAAACTGCTGTATGGCTTAATCCTGTGTGGTGGGCTGTCCCTGGCTGGACACCAGGTGCACACCAAAGCAGCTCTATCACTTCCCCCCTCAGCTGGACATGGGATGGAAAATACAAGAAATGGCTCATGGGTTGAGATAAAGACAGAGAGAGACCACTCACTGATCACCCTCAGAGGTAAAACAGACTGAAGTTGGGGAAATTAGCTTAATTTATTGACAATGAAATCAGTGTAGTGTTATGAGAAAATAAAACTAATTTCTGAAACACATTTCTGTCACCTCTCCAATTTTGTGGGGCTCAGCCTCACTTCAGATTTCTCTACCTTCTTTTCCACAGGAGCACAGGGTGCCAGGAATGATGGCTGCAGACAGTTCATCATAGACTGTCTCTGCTGCTCCTTCCTCCTCAGGGGGAAGACTCCTCACGCTATTCCCCTGGTCCAGCATGGGGTCCGTCCCACAGGAAACAGCCCTTCACAAACTCCTCCAATGAGAGTCCCTCCCAAGGACTGCAGTTCTTCACAAACTGGTCTTGCATGTGCCTCTTCCATAAGGCAGAGTCCTTCAGGAATATAAAATCACAGAATTATATAATAACCTGAGCTGGAAGAGACCTACTAGGATCATCAAGTCCAGTTCCTGGCGCTGCACAGGACAACCCCAAGAATCACACCATGTGCCTGAAAGTGTTGTTCAAACACTTCTTGAACTCTGTCAGGCTTGGTGCTGCAGCCATTCCCTTGAAAGCCATTTCCAATGGCCAGCCACTGGGTGAAGAACTCAAAGGGTGACTGGGTACTGGAACAGATTTCCCAGGGAAGGGGTAGCAGCACTAAGCCTGAAAGGGTTCAATAACCATTTACATTATACTCATAGGCACACAGTGTGACTCTTGGGGATGGTACTGTGTGGGACTAAAGGCTGAACTTGATGATCCTTATGGGTCCCTTCCAATGTGGCATATTCTCTGATTTTGTGAACCTTTTCCTAACATTGAACAGAAACCTTCTCTAAATGCAATTTCTAACCTAAACCTCTCCAGCATGGGCCCCTTCCATGGGGTCACAAGTCCTGCCAGCAAACCTCCTCCAGCACGTGCTACTCTCTCCACAGGTCCACAGATCCTGCCAGCAGCCTGCTCCAGAACAGTCCTCCCTTGTGGTTACAGGTTCCTTCAGGAATCTACCTGTTCTGGCATGGTGTCCTCCAGGGGCTCCAGGTAGAAATCTGCTCCATCAAAGACCTCCTTTGACTGCAGGGGGACATCCTGCATCACCATGGTCTGCACCATGGGCTGCAGGGGAATCTCTGCACTGGCACCTGGAGCACCTCCTGCCCTCTTTTGCACTGACCTGCGTGCCTGCAGGGCTGTTCTTCTTACATATTCTCACTCCTCTCTCCTGATTGCTGTTGCTCAGAATTTGTTTTTATCTTTTCTTAAACATGTTATCCTAGATGCACTATCACCAGTTCTGCTAAGCTCAGTCTTGTTCAGTGGCTCCATCTTGGAGCTGGCTGGCATGGGTTCTCTTGGACATGCTTCCGGCAGCTTCTCAGTGAAGCCAACCCCTGTAGCTCCATGGCTACCAGACCCGTGCCATGCAAACCCAGGTGTAATCAAGGATTTCTGAGCTGAGTGTCACTATAGAAATGTATTTAGAGAAAACTTCATGCTGAATGAAAGAAGGGTGTAAAAACCCTTCCAGAGACTGCAAGTGACTCTAACTGGAAATTAATCCTTTAAAGAAAACAACGATTTTCATTCATCACATATGTAGTTATGACATACCAAGTTATCATAGACAAATCTTTCCTATTGATGACTCTTGATGGTTTTTTAAATGAATATTTTCCAGAACACATTTTGTAGTTTTTAAGGAGTTTATTTCAATCTCTGTGAAATCATCATGTAAGAGAAGGAAAGTGAAAGGGCATTTATGATGAGTCACAGTGTTCCACATTTAAGACTGGGGCTGAATAAGAATCTGAGTTATAATAAATGCCAAAGAAAGTACCATGTAAGCCTGGTGCATGCTTGTAATGAAAATTTAAAAGCAAGCTGCTAGAGTAGAAAATACCACAAAATATCAAGAATGCTAACATTCAAAATGTTTGGGGTTTTTTCCTGATAGAAAAAATATACTAATAATATGTTAATCTAAATCATTCATTGCCACAACAATTTCATTTGCTTTATCTCAAAATTTGCAACAAATACAGTTATGAACTCATGCTAGTGATGTTTTACTCAGAACTATATACAACCAGCAGGAATCACAGTGTTTTAACTATTCATGCATTATAGCAATGGGCGCTAGCCATGCATCTAACTCTTTGCTGGTTTCACTGGACCTTTGTGTGTTGAAATATTCCAGTCAAATCTGAGGAAAGTGGTAAGCATACCTAGGCCTTCAAATAAGATGACTCTTATTTATCATTTAGTAAAGTAGAGTAAATTGTGAAGAACAGACATGTCTGTCTTTTGAGTACTGTTGAAAGGAGGAGTGGAAAACAAGCATGACAGCCTTAAAGGCTATGTTCACAAAAGGACTTACATCACAAAAGTTTAATATTTAGGTATCCTGGGTTCATGGCCTGGCTGATAAACATCAAGGTATAGGTTACTCCCATAAATGAAAAAAAAAATTTAGAACTTCCCAGAGTTTTCTTTTTAACTGTACTTGTAAAACAGTGGAGAAGGAAAAAAAAAGTTTATTTGGTCAATTTGCTAACTGGAAAGCCTCACCATAACCAAGTCTCCCTATAAGGTGTCCAAACTCTTTGGATGTACACTTAGAACATCTTTCTTGCTGTATCATAGTCCCTTCCAATTTTTACTTGAATGGTCTATAAGTAAAAACACATTGTGATTCATGGCCCACATGGAGTCTCTGTCCTGTTTTCCACAGTCCATTTCTAATTTCCCTGTGCAGAACTGAAAGCGAAACCCTATTTCACAACAAGGAGACTTTCAAGACTTTGCCCCATAACAACCTTTGGACTGCACCAGCCCACAACCTAAATAGCTAAAACTGGTGCTGTTTCACTAAATCAATGGAATTTATTCCACCTACAGATTTTCTCTCTGCATAAGGTGATAAACACTATAAATGTCTAGAGCTATTCTTTCCAACCTTAAAGGAGGTACTTAAAATCTTCAGGCCAAGTCTTGAAAGGCTTCAGCTTAGAACTTAAAGGTAGATGTGTGAGAGAAGAGAAACTTTAAAAATGAAAGGTTTAACATAAAAATTGTTTTACAGCTGTTTAATATTGACCAATATTCTTCAGAAGAAAACTGAAACTCACACACTGGAGGTGAAATTTATCTACAATTTCTTAGTTCTTTAAAACAAAAAAGAGAAACATGCTGCTTAATTTTCAATAAAAAGATGTTCAGCCCAGAAATATAACTAGGAAAAAAATATTGTCAGGGTAACAATACAGAAAATTTATAGTTCAAAATCAGTTCTGAACATCTGTCCATTAATAATGATACTTCAAATTATATTGTGTGAAACAAAATTCATTGAAGTCAAAATAATTTGCAGAAAGTCAAGATCAATGCAGAAATTAATTCACAGACGCTAATAATGTGAACTCAGACAGGATGAGGGAATATTAACGAAGTGGAGAATCCAAGTAGCAATGAATTTTACATTGTGCAATTGGACTGTGGTATTCATTTTAGCCTAAATCTGGGGAGGGGGACAGTGGGACAAAGAACAATGAAAATCAGATATATAGAAAATAAAACAATTGGACTTACTTAGCTGACAATAAAGAACACTGAGTTAGGTATGATACAGCCTTCATTTATTGGAAAAGCTACTGAAAAGAGATAGAAACAATATGTTCTTTATGTCCAGGGAGGATAGGGCAAAAAATAATGGGTTTAAACTGCAATGAGGAAGATTGGAAAAGACATATGAAGTAACCTTCTAACAGTGAAGTAGAGAAACAGACTGCCATAAGCAGCGGTGCAGTCTCCATCACTGGAGCTCTCTGAGGTCTCTTTAGATGCAGATCTGCAAGGAAAGATACAGACATTGCTCATCTTGCTTTAGGACACAGGGATAGAGTAGATTACCTCCACCTACTATGTGTCTGAGTGGGTCTGTGAAACACGTAGTACAACAACTAATTACCACTTCTGGAGTTTAGGAATGTCTAGTGGATGCTACATTGAAAAGGGACACTTTTCAGATTTAACAGCAAGTTGTTTTTCCTGACTTACATATTAACAATCACCAGGAATACATCTGAGCAACACAAATAGGAAGAGGTCCAGTGTCTCCAATTCCCACTGTAGTGGTGGTGACAACAGTCCTGTTGATCTCAAGGTGAAAAAGATTAGAGGCAAGTAATGAATAATACACCATGGGCTCAAGGCTGTAAATTATTAATATAAAAGGTTTCCAATGCCTCCTGCAACACATGCTGAAAACACACCAAATCTTATTATTTTTTTAGTGACAACCTACAAGAACGAATTCTCAGAGTGCAGTGCTAGAGCTTCAGTGAATATAATATACAAAACTCCATTTGAGGGAAAATCCTTATCTTACTATTTGCATATGTTGGAAATGCCACCAAAAATCTAAATAGATAGGTAGAACACGAGGTTGAAGAAGGAGTATTGTCCTGTCACCTGATCTCAGGGTTCCCAGTTCCCTGTTTATCTGCCCTGCATTTGCAATCTTAAGTCTCTCTTTGATCCATAATCCTCATTAGCACATTGGGCCCCGATCTTTTTGTGTAAATGTTACTATCAAAGTGGTCATGCACAGAGAAATACAAGGTTTTATGGAATAATCTTACTTTTAAAATGAAGACTAAGAAATATGTACTAAGACAATTATAAAGAGGCAAAAAAAGTAGTGAGTGAAATCAATAAATGATGGTGAGCTGGGTTTATGTTTTATGGCACACTTCACATTGCTGGAGAAATTCAAGCCTCTAGAGCCATTTGCAGTTCTAGATTGAATGATACGAGAAGAGACTCTGCCATTTCTAAAGCCATCTGGGAACAAAGGGCACAGAGACAATCTGTGCGCTGCCACCAGGAGGAGGGATAACCAGCCCATGGACCACAGCATGCTAGGACTGGACTAAAGAACACTTTTATCTTTTCCCTGAGTGTGCAGTCTGATTGATAAGCCAAACAAATTGGGTATTGTGGGTGCTGGAAAATGGGAAAAGGCAGATTCCAATGCAGACTGAAAGAATTTATTAAGTCAACTACAGCCGTGGAAATGAAAGCCCGAGCTTTCTATAAGGAAGTGTAAACACATAGAAGTTGACCAGCCCTTGCCTAAAGGGTGTTCAGTTGTCAGTTAAAACCAGATGCAAATCTATCACCTGTGTTAATCTCCTAAATTTTATGCAGACTATACAATTTACTGTTACACTGTTTTGAGTCTATTTATGTGAGTTTATCTAAAGTGTATTTACTAGACAGGTATGCAGTTTCAGTTGAAGATGAAAGAAACACAGAAATCCATCACTGTTTGCAGTTTTTTCTCCTCTCTACCCCCGCAAAAGCTGGATTATCCCGTATTTAAAATTTATTTTAAAAATTTTTCGTTTGAATTATTCTAGCTTTAACTTCCAATGATTTTCATTCTTGTAATATTTTTTCCAAAAGATTGAAGAGCCAATTAGTATCTGCTATTTTCCTCCCCTGAAGATTTTTATATTCCTTAATCAAGTCACTGCTCAATCCACTTTTGATAACTTATGCATATTGATTTCTCACTGGAAAGTATTTCCTTTACTCATCAGAAAATTCTGAAGTTCTCTCTTTCATGAGATTTTCCTTGTGAAAAAAATATGACAAATACAGTGGAAACCAGAAGGAAGTTATTCTGTCTTTGAAACCTTGTGTCAAAGTTTCCTCAGGGTTCCTCATTCAACACCCTGAAATCTTTAGAGTCAACCATTTGCCATTTTCCATCTATTTCTAGCTAGGCTGGCTGAAAAAGGGCTCTGAAACATCATTTCAAATCCTGATGATTACTATTAATCAATGGCCAAAGTGGTATGTGACAATATGTCACTGGGTGGGTGCTCTAACTTCACAAGTAGCTGATCTTCTATTAGATGGTTCATGTTTAATACCATCATTGACAGTTCTGCATGAGTTGGTCCACTGAATCATGTTGTGGTGTTAGATAAAACATGTTCTTGTTCTCCACCTCCTCCTCTTCTATACATTCTCTGAGTTAATAACTGAAATAATAAAGGAAGCTTACTCCAAAATTTGCATGAGGAATGCAATAGGATTATCAATTTTTTATTCTTGAGAGACTTAAAAAGGATATTTATGCTATCTCATTGTAGGTACCTAGTACGGGTACCTAATTTAACCTGTTTAGATTCCCAATTATTGTGATTCGGGGAGGGAACTTAACTTTGTTGTCAGAGACTATGCAGTTTTTTGGAAGGAAATACCCTAAGTATTTTTTAAGCTGCCCACCTCTTCTTTCTGCTACCACTACCAAGTTTTGTTTGCATGGAAAGCAGCCAATAGGAGAATAGAGACAAAAACAGACACCTTTGCTTGTATACCTTCTCAGAAAAAAAATCACGACACAAGCTTTCTATCATTAGAAAGTTTGAATAGCCCCTTTTGCTTTTCCATCCATCAAGATAGTTTTGCAATGGACATTTTACCTGCAACTCTATCAATTCCAGTTTACCCTCTATCATTCAAGCTTATGAGAAGAAAAGAAAAGGTAGACAGAAAGGAGTTATTTAGCATTACCCAGAAAAAGGTACATTATGAGAGTATGCTGCTGGGAAACTAAAAAGAAGACTTGCTCTCAACATTATGAGATCAGAGGCCTCTGAGCATTAAAATTACATCAGTAGAGCAAACTTTGACTGGTAAAATGAAGGTACATGTTAAAAAAAAACATCTTTACATAATGAACAGCCAGCAAAATACTCTCCTCCCCGGGAAAGGTCCAGGGACGAGGAGCCAAGGACATCCTAGACCTCTGTCTTGCTCTTGTTAAGTTTGCCAAGTAAGGTCCCTGCCCCGTACTGCATTGCTAGAATCTGCTGGCACCACAAAGGCAGACAGAGGTAAACAGACTGATGGATTCTAGAAGGCTACAAAGCACCACAGCCAGCAACTGGAATTATACTAGATCACTGATCACATACACGAGCATTACACTGATTCTTTGAAAACTTTTTATTCTACCAAAGAATATGCAATGTCTGACCACTGAATTTCACCATGCTGAGAATTTTGTTGCATGAAGAAAAAAATCATTTCACTCAGTAGAAACGAATAATAAAGTATTTGAAGATTCTTGTTATAATGGTGTCAAACAGGCACAATTTTGACTATGTTACAAATGACAAGGGTTAAGACTAAACATCTGTATGTCTCATATCTGATGTTACAGTAACTCAAGGAAACACTCAAGCATAATCAGAACACATTTCTTGTCATTGCTAAAAGGATAATCTGGAAGCACTGAATAGAAAGTGCAAATTTAGCTATAAAATAATGCCAAATGACTTAGTAAGTACAAATTTGTACTCAGACTTTCTGAAGTACTGAAATTAAACAGAACATTTTATGAAATTTATGCCTATATTTCATAAAAAAATCTATGTAAGAAAGCTAATAACCTTAACTGAAATACACAACACTAGGCTACTAGCTCACTGTGCTGGTTTAAAGGTAAACCTTCAGGAGAAATAAACCCAACACAAAAGAGATTATAAGTCAGAGTTACAATTAAATAACGATATTACAATAAATGCAATGCCACAAAGAGAAATTGGTTTAACCCACAAAACCCAGAACTATAACCCAGTGCCCTGGGGCACAAACACAAAGGGGTTTGTTAGCCCCACTGCTGAACCCTACATGGTTCCCTCAAATCCAAAGTAAAAGGAAGTGAAAAAACCTGTTGGTGCAGCTGATGGTTGCAGTCTGGTGAAAAGTCGTAGTCTCAGTCTCGTTGAAAGTGGTGGTCTCCTCCTGTCGAGGTTCTGGTCCTCCTCTGGATCTGACAGGTGGTTCCCCAAGGTTTTCAAACCCCCAGATCATGTACCCTCAAGTCCAGGTGGGTGCACCCAGTACCTCATCCAGGGCAGGGAGTTACACAATGGGTGATCTCACTGTGTGAGTCATGGGATATTTCGGAATTGTTGCTGGCCTGTTAGCAGACACATTCCCTCAGGCTGGGTGGAAGGTGCTAAGGACTCCCTGGAGGGGAGTTATCACAGCTCTTATTTCACAGGTGTCTCTCACACACAGCTCACAGCCTGAGGAGCTGGGTGTGCCCTGGGCAGCTGCTGCAAATGTTTCCCATTGTTCTTGGGAAATGAATAGAGGGGGTAGAATACACAGCTTTGGTCTCCTCCACACAGTGATAAACTGGTCCCACCTGCTGAACTAGGACACTCATTAAAGCAAGTGTTTGAAATAAGAAATGTTTAAATACTATCCTAAATCAATGTGCTCTTTTAAATGAAGTTTTCAAAAAAACAAGATGTGTTGAGACATATATATATATACACACACACACACATATATATTTATGCTTCAAGGATGTTTGTATGTCTTCCTCAGTGATTTATTACTTTGTTTATTTTGTTATGGTTTTTTTAGTTATTGTGTAGGACTAGAAAGAATTCTCCTAGGACATCTGTGCAGACCTATACTCTTACAAACAGACACACTGTATATTGATCCACCTAAAAAAAAATTATCTTTCTTACTGGAAGGCTGTTCCAGAATATCTACCTTCCTTCAGACCAAATCTCCATGCACATATACAAAGCATGATCAAATTGTATGATATTGATTACTTTTCTTTTCAGGGATTCAGTTTAGTCTCCCTTATTCCATGCCATTTCTCATCAGGTTGGTAAATGAATGCTATGGGTGTCTCCTCATGCATCATTAGGAACTCTTTTCAGTATCTCAAGACAACAATTAGAGAGAAAAACAAAATTATATTCATTTGTTCTCAAGGGTGATAAGTCAGATACCGGGATATAAAAATATACTTATATTTTCTTCTGGGTGTAAAGAAATATGTAAGTAAATCATTTACTGTTTTAATCAGGATCATGTAATGTGTAATTCTCAACCTAGAGGTTCAGCTATCCATGATCAAACACTAGTTTGGTGCAACTGTTTGATCTTGACTCAGTTTAACTAAGGAAATTGTGACAAGGTGTGAGAAAGTGCATGAGCTAAATCCATACAAGATAAGAAAAGCAAAAATACAGATAGAAATGTAATTGTTGAGATGCTAACAGTTAGCACCTTGAGGATTTTGTAGGAAAAAAGCTGATAAGGAGAGATGTAATTACCTGTAAGGGGAAGGGGATGGAGGGGAGGAGGCTAAAGAGTCTCTAGGATGGCATCTTCAAACTTCAAGGATCAAATCCTTGCAAGGACTAAGAGAGACAAATTCCTCCTGCCTGATTAACAGCTGGAGTGTCCCAGCGTCTCTCCGGGGATGTGAGTATAAAGTGGGCCTTCTGGCCTACTAGACCTGCCTATTTGAATTAATCAGTAAGTTAAAAATCAACATGTATTTCATGTCCATCTTCCTACTTATTTGTGCATTCAACAAATATCACCTGAGCTTCATGACCCAGAGAGGAAGGATTACTAAGAGGCTTCACTGCTGCTGCTGGTCCAAGTTTTGCTGGATTAGGACTACAGCCTAGTCACAGCCTGTCTTTATCTCACTATCTGAGCGCAAACCAACTCTTTGTTTCTTGAGGTTTGATTGCTATATTCTCTCTGTCCATAGTAGTGATGATATCAGGTAATAAAAGCCAGGAAAGACTGAAGTCTGTTTTCTTTTCCTTTTGATGCAAATAGGCAAATATTTAGGTAGAAGGTGAGTTTTCAGGCAGGAATTGAAATTTTTTCTCTACTTCACTCTTTTTACCTGTGGGCAATTTCTCACTTTACAGTCATCATTAGCACTTTATGAGAAGAGAACAAAATGTGGTACCTGAAGTTCTGAGTTTGCCCATTTTTATTCCTAGTGCATAGAACAATTTCTAACTATGGTATGTCAGCATCCTCCTAAAAGAGACTGAACAGGAAAGGACTGGGTTTTAATTCAAAACATGATCCTATTGAACACATCACAGTAGATGACCACAGAATTTATTGGCAAGAAACTTGTTTGTTGGAGCTTAATCTCTGATTAACAGCTCTCCTTGACTCAATTTTGCATTCATATGGGGTCATTCTGCTGAGATGAAAAGTGCATTTAAAGCTCTTTCTCATTCTTTTCTGAGCAAAGCATGACCTAGATGCCAAGCCTATTACAGTCTAATAGAAATAGCTTGACAATCACCAAACTCATTTAACTGTGAACATTTTCTGCGTGTTTTTTCAGCTTTCTGAGAGCTGTTTACAAGGCTCAAGGGGGGATGCTGCATGCAAGATCTGGGTATTTACAAAAAGGTGATAACATAAATTTATTGAATTGCACTTTTTGCCCTTAAAGACATATGCTTTACAATCCCTATACTTCCTTTTACTCAAGGGTCATAAAGACTTACCATGACTCAAATTTTGCAGCATATTTTTGATACAGGGATACATTATAAACTCCATTTTATGGGTGTGCAAATAGTCACAGGAAAGTAATATGATTTCTTAGGTACCACAGTGCCAGTCAAAATTTCTCTTATCTAATATTATCTGTCTATGGGTCAAGTCTATTCAGATTTGCTCCATAACCTTTATTGCTAAGAAAGAAGAGACATTTGTGCAGAGAATGAGGCAACTCACCTGTCTTTTGCCTTACATTATGGCATGGTTCTACCTTGAACATTTATCTTAGGCTGACATGGATTACCCTATAGATGAAGCCACTCCTTTCCATTTGCTACAGAGGGAGCTTTGATGAGTAGTTTAGACTTGACAGCGTTTAGATTGATAAGGTTAGACAGCTATATTATTAGAATTAGGTGATATGGAGAACACCTTTAGTGATAACAGCTGGACTCATCAGTTTCTCTCTATGATTTACAAGATCTGGATTTAGTATATTATGGGTCTGTAGTACTTGCTATGTTTTACAATGTGTTATCTTCCTTGTTTAGCAAAGATGGTTATCAACAGCCATAGCAAAACCCAACCAAACATGCATTCCTGCAAATCATTATAGGATTTCATCAGCAAAATTGAAAGTATGCTGATTTACACTACTTGAGCATCTTGTCTTCTCATCTAACAAGGTAGCTAAATATAAAC
>VWZD01007596.1:192859-276803 GCA_013396695.1 Sakesphorus luctuosus | reverse complement strand
CGGGCCCGCCCGCCCCGCACCACCTGTTGCCGGGGGGCCCGAGCCGGGGCTGGAGGCCGGGGCGGCCCGGGGGCAGCGGGCGGTGTGGGGTCCCTTCCCCGGGGTTTGGGGTGACCGGGGGGTGCGGGTGTCCCCGCGCACCCCGGCGCGGCCGGAGGGGCATTAACGGGCTCGGGGGTCGCGCAGCAGCCGGGGGGGGGACGGGACAGGCTGCGTGATTGCCCGCGGTGGGCTGCGATGCCTGACCTGCCTTCGCACTGTGCTCGGGGCAGGGAGAGCCCAGCTCCCGGTTCTCCCCCCGGGCAGGGGAGCCCGGCTTAGGGCACTGCTGGGCAGGTGAGCCCGGCTTAGAGCACTGCTGGTTGGATAAACCTGGCTTAGGGCACTGCTGGTTGGATAAACCTGGCTTAGGGCACTGGTGGGCAGGAGAGCCTGGCTTAGGGCACTGCCGGGCAGGGGAGCCCGGCTTAGGGCACTGCTGGGCAGGTGAGCCCGGCTTAGAGCACTGCTGGTTGGATAAACCTGGCTTAGGGCACTGCTGGTTGGATAAACCTGGCTTAGGGCACTGGTGGGCAGGAGAGCCTGGCTTAGGGCACTGCCGGGCAGGTGAGCCCGGCTTAGGGCACTGCTGGGCAGGTGAGCCCGGCTTAGAGCACTGCTGGTTGGATAAACCTGGCTTAGGGCACTGGTGGGCAGGAGAGCCTGGCTTAGGGCACTGCCGGGCAGGGGAGCCTGGCTTAGGACACTGCTGGGTGGATAAGCCTGGCTTAGGGCACTGCTGGGCAGGGGAGCCTGGCTTAGGGCACTGCTGGCTTGGTAAGCCTGGCTTAGGGCACCACTGGGTGCCCACTCTGGACTGTGGCAGAGCCCCCATTAGCCAGGGCTGCCTGTCCTTCAGGTCTAGACCCCCGTGCTGGGGGCTGAGCAGGGTTTTGTGCAGCACCTCAAGCCTATGCAAGTTCACCCTTTCGAATCAGTTGGCTGCTCCTGTACCTGTGTCTTGAGCATCCTGAGGGTGTTGGGGTCCTGGTACCTCATCAGGACCCCTGGATTTTGCTGCACATCAGCTCAGCTGCAGGTGAAGCCTGTCAGCCTCCAGGTCCTGGATGCAGAAGTCTTACAGAGGATGGAAAGGCTCTGTACTGGCCAACCTCCCCATTTGCTGAGGTGCCCTCCTCTCCCCTCCTTGCTCTTGCTTCTGGGGTGCATCCCCCCAGGCATCAGGAAACAACTGAGGTGGTCATCTGGTGAGGGGGGATGGAATAATGAGTCTTGTGTTTGAAATGTCATCCAGTTTCCTCCAAGCGTTTTTTCAGATGGGAGTCTGGGCTGTGCTCAGCACTCCGTGGGCCGGGATGCGGCTGGGTGGGTTCTCACGGTCGGACAGAAGGTTATCTGGGAAGTGCTCACTGCCCGTGGCCTGGGGCGCTGGTGCAGCACGTGCTGCTCTGCTGCAGGTCAGTCGGGAGCTGATGGACACCAGGAATGTGTTTGGAGGGAGCTGAGGTGGAGAGCAGGGCTGCACATCCCACCCTGTGGCCCTGGCGGCTCTGAACACAAAGATCTTACCACACTTTGCACATTGTCACCTGGGAGTCACAGGGACTTGTGCCTCAGGACTGTGCTCCTCCCTAAAGCAGAGCCGACCTGTGGTGACAGAGTGGACACTGTGACACTGTGAGTCTCCTGGTGCCTTTGGCACGGCCATTTTTTGAGACCCACTGCCGAATACTCTGGCTTGTGCTCCTGACTGAACCAGACTGAGCTCTGCCTGGGGAATGTGTCAGAGCTGTGATTCACATCACCCCGATTTTATGTACGTGGGGATGTGAACTTGTTTAAAGTTGCATCAGCTTCTGTTTGTGTCCAAGGGTTTAACAAATGAAGACAGAAGGCAAGACCCAACAGTGCTCCCTTCCCCGAGAGGGGCTGGAGGGCCAGAGAGGCCTTTGAAGGTTGGCTGTGACTGGCTGTGCTGAGCCCAGCTGCTTTGGCAGGAGGGAGAGCAGCGTCCTCGAGCCTGATGGCTCGGGGTGTGAGGGAGCCGGGGCGTGGGCCAGGCACAGTGTCTCCTGAGCCGGAATAAATCTCCAGAAACAACCCAAAACTGCTAAAGTTGCACGTAAAAGGGGTCGGGTGTCACTCCCAGGCTCAGAGCTGTCTCAGGGAAGCAGAAGGGATGGGTGAGCCCTAGGAGGAGCCTGGATGCCCCCTGAGACCGATGACCCCTCGCTGTCCTGGGCTGTCCATGGGACACCCCTTATCTTTGCTCGGAATACCGCTGGCTTTGCAGAGGGAAGAGGCCAAAGGCCTCGTGTTCCCTCAGCCAGCTGAGTGCTGTTGGTTTTATCTCGAGGAGAACGTGCTGCTCTCCTCTGTCCCAGAGGTTTTGTGGGAGCTTTCCAAGTTTGCAGTGGTTGCACATGAGACCTGGAGAGAGACCAGCCTGTCCCCTCCCTGCGTGCGGCCACGGCCATGCTGGTCTGTGGTGGGAACACTGCCTGGTCCCAGGTGAGATGCAAGTGGGAGAAGTGCTTTTTTCCTCTTCCTGCTTTGTCTGAATCCAGGCTTTTTGTTTCTGGCTTTGTTCTGACCCTTGCTGTGGTCAGAGAGGTCTGGGAAGGACCAGACCCTGCAGCACTTCTCCAGTGAGGGTCTCTGTGACCCAGAGGGAGGCTGGAGTGAAGGGCTGTGGCTGCCTGTGGTGAGAGCCGGGGACAGGGAGGGAGGAGGTGGGTTTGGAACGTGTGTGTGAGCCCTGTCCTGCTGCAATGGCTCTATCCAAGTGCCCAGAGCTGGGAGGAACCTTGAGAGCAGCTGATTTGGAATGTGGGGCTCTGAGCAAGGTCAGGCACAGCGCAGCCTTCCTTGGGAAAGCTGCTTATGCGGGTGGGACAGGTGAGTCAGTGGCTTCCTCCTCATTTTCCGTCATAATCCCACTCTTGGGAGTGAGGTGAGCTGCCTGCCTGCTCCCTGGAAGCCTCCTGGATCTTCCTGTGTTTGCCTCAGCCTTGCTGGTTGCTGTTGGACCCTTTCTGAGTGCACAGCCCTCTCCAGGCCACCATCCCTGAAGGAACAGGCTACTGCGAATCGCTGTCACATTTGCTGCTTGGAGAGTTGACACATTCAGCAATGGCAGCTGAGGAAGCCAAGAGGGGCAGAAGGGCTGCTGCCTGCTGCCTGCTCAGGAGAAACATTTAACTCTCGCCTTCACAGCTCCCTTCCCCGTGTCAGGATGGCTGATAGGAAATGCCAATGGTGTTCCCAAAATTTGCTCGCGTTCAGTCACTTTAAAGATGAGGAGTGGTTTTGTGTGCTGTTTCCTCTTGCTCTGGAAAAAAAAATGCTGCTGCCCTGGTGCCTGGGCAGAAGGGGGAAGGGGGAGCCCTGGCAAGGAAATAAGATCCAGAGAAATGTGTCACCAGCAGAAAGAGCAATTGTTTTCCTGCATTTCCCTGGCAGAACGTTGTCCTGTTCAGGCAGCCCATGTTTGACAGCCAAGATAATACATTTATATTGATGTAATTAGCGGGACGTGGAGTTTGCTGAATGGCTCGGGGGCAGCCCTGCTTTTCACTCGAACTCCAGCAAATAGATCAGGGAGGATTGGAAAGCTGCCGTGGGTTGCTGGAATTGGCCCGTTGGGTTTCTGGAGGTTGAATACATAACTGCTGATATTTCCTATTGTGCTGTACCCTGCCTATTTGAAAAGAAAATAACTCGAGGGAACACGGGGCTATTTTTGCCAGCTTGAGATGATCAAGTTTGATTTCTAAAAACCGAAGCCGAGTCTTTAGGCTTGCACATTAAAGCCAGTGTTGGAACCATATCTCTGTTCCCCCACAAAGTCGTGCGTCCGCGCTTTGCCAAGGGTGTAAACTCTAATGTGTGTTCATAAAAAAAGAAAGAGCTTTTCTGGTCCTGCCGTGCAGCCCCTCTGTAGCAGGGAGGGTGCTGAGGAAATGCTGTGGGCCTGAGCAGCCTCAGCATCAGGGAAGGGTGACAGTGGCACTGTGTCAGGGGGCCAAGCTGGTGTCCTGCCCCAGCCCTGGTATTGGCAGCCCTTGCCAAAGCTGCAGGGTTATCAGTGCACACCCACTTTGGTGAAACAGAGACTGAGACCTTACAAAAGCTGTTGTGCCCTCTGGTGATGCCACCCAGCTGCATTTCTAAGGTGGTGCTTCCTGTGGCACCAAAGTTTCCCCTTTGCCGTCTTGTTCCCAGTCCCAGCCCAGGTGATTTTGGCTTCCTGAGGATATGGGCAGTTTCCCAGCTTGGGTTGTGTCTTCCTGGTCCTGTGAGAAAGAGATTTGCAGAGAAGGTAGCTCATGGACAGTTTTGTTGGGGTAGGAAGTTACCTCCCTGTGCTTGTGCTGGTCCATGGAAGTGGGAGCATGGCATGAGGGTCCTTGTGTCCTCCCCTGTGGCAGCCCTGCTCTCCACAGAGCCTGCAGCATGGACGTGGTCAAGGCCTTGCTCTCCAGCGTGTCCCTGTCAGTCTCATTCCTGCAGACTCAGGCGGCCGCAGGGCTGGGGCAGTCCTTGGAATTGCAGCACAGCCCGGAGGCTGCTGGGTGCTGAGAGCACTCCCTTCCTATCCCATCCCTGCAAGGGAAATGGCAGTGGTGTCACACACCACTTGTGAGTGGCACTTGTGAGCTGCTCTGTCCTCTGGTCTTTCTCATTAGCTCTAAGCCTTCAGCCTTTCCACTGAGTGCCTTATTGATGCTGTGGGCCTGGAATTCTCTATGTAGCCAGTGCTGCACAGACCGCTGGGATAAAAGGTCCTTTTGAACCTGCATCAGTCCCTTACTTAGTTTTTACTGGTCACTGAGCATGTCCCATGCCCTCTCTGTAACATCCTCACTTTGCTGCTCTGGTTCCACTCACAGCCCATATCCAGGTACTCACCACAGCCTGTCTTTTCCCCACTGGCTGGAATTCTCAGGGGTGGAGAGTGCTGGAAGAGCAAAGCTCTTAGTGAGGTCACCATAACCTGCTGCAGCTGAAGGGGTGGCTGTGGGGACAGTGGGCAAGGTGAGGGAGCAGAACAGGGTCTGTTGCTCTTGGTGCTTCTGCACTGCTCCCAGAGGGGCTCAGTGATCACATTGTTCTGGCTGTATCCTTATTTTTGTGCTCCCTCCCCAACCTCAAACCGAGGAAGTGAGAGTGTGCTGGTGAGCCAGACACTTATGGACAAGGATTCTTGTTGCCTCCATCTGCTAAATACCTATCCCAAAGGAGACAGCTCTTTCCCAAAGCATGGATTTCATTATCACAGGTTGTTTTGAGAGCAGAGAATATGAAGGAGGAAGGGGAAATGTCTCGGAGGAGGGAGGTTTGCCGAGGCAACTACTCAAACGTCATGGCTTCTGGGGGTGGGATGGGCACGTTTGGCATAATCAGAGGAATTTTTACTTCATAATTTCCAGTAGATGTAACTGCTAATGATGTCCTGGCTATGCAGAGTAATTAACATCTGTTTCTGTATTTGAACATTCAGGCAGCGTGCCCCGCCAGACACCGCTGCGCTCGCATCCGGCCCCTCGGGAGATCCTGCCCTGCTGCTAATTGTTGAGAGCTGTCCAGAGTCCTTCTCCATGCCATCCTGCCCTGCTCCATCCTGCCCTGCTCCCGGGATGCTGTGCTCCCTGCTCTGACACCAGCTCACAGCACAATGCTGAGCAGCAGCCGCCGCCAGAGAGAGTGAGGCCAGTGCTGGGCACAGAACTGTGAACTCACAGCCAAAGGCTCTGAAGCCACAAGTGAAGAACCTGAGCAGCTGACCCAAAAGCAGACCTGTTGCTGTCTCCAGACAGGACCAAGCTCCAGCTGGATGCCTGGGAAGCAGAGCCTTCTTTCAGCTGGAGTTCGAGTGGATGCTGATGGAGTGATGTGAGGTTGGTTGGTTTTGCTGCTGCGACGCTGATCAGCCCGGAGTCTCAGCAGCCATTTATTCTTACATGCTGTTCTTCCCTGTGTGTCCTCCAGCTCGGCGCAGCCGCTGCTCCTGCCAGGCCTGGTGTGCTCCCAGGGCTCCTGCAGACACCTCCTAGCATGGTCCTCCAACCAGGCTGCTCCGTGGGTGCCAGCAGCGCCCGCCTGGCTCCCGGGACACCAGGCTGACCCACACCCGCCGAGCAGGAACCTTGTGGGGTGAGAGGCTTTTCTGACTCAGCTCTGGGCTGGGCTGGGAGGGGCTGAAAGGAGGAAGACCTTCTCTGCTCTGGCTTGTAGGCACAGTGACCCTGCTTTGTGTCTCCCATGCCTTTCGTTCTTGTCGTTCTTCCTTGTTTTAATTCCTCCTTTGAGTGTCTCCCTCTCTGTGCTGTGTGAAGGCCACGTGCTCATGTGGGTGAGGATACTGGTGTCTCTTGGTTTTGTCATGGGGAAGAGAAAACTAATAGGGGAAGAGAAATTGTGGGGTCTTCCAGGACCTCACAGTCTTAAGCAGTGAAACTGCTTGACTGTCCCAGGATGTGTTTGAGGCAGTGCAAGGGCAGGGGAATAAATTGATCTAAGAAACTCTGCATTACTTTGCCTGCAGTAAGCACAGAGCCATGGCACTTCCCAGCCCAGGCTCAGGACAGAGAGGTGACTGTGTTGTGCCTTGTGTTGCTGGGCTGCTTTCAGCCTGGGGATTGAGACCCTGGGATGTGGAGGCAAGATGAGGTGGTAGGAAGCAAGTCTGAGCTTGGACCTTCAGGATGCTCTTGCAGCATGTAATGGTGTTGTCCTTGAGTTCTAATGATTGAGGTCAGTGTGGCCTCATCCAAGTCAAGGCTTTGGACTGATCAGATGGACACCAGCATGCTGTGTGTTGGCCCATCTGATCTGCCTGGGTGCTTATGGACCAGCTGGAGTCTCCGTGTGACTTCTGTGTCTGGCCACAGCAGAAGGTCTGCAGGAATCTCCTACAGCTGGAGGTCAGGGAATTCAGACCGTGAGCACTCTGGTCCTTGAGTGGTGACTGTCCCCAGGCAGGTGTCAGTCAGATCTGCACCATGGCTACTTCTCAGTGGTGGGAAGGATGAAGTGACATTCCTGCTCTTGGATAAGTTTTGATTCAGCCTTGGAATGTCTTCCAAATGTGATTGTCAATGTTCCTCTTGCCTGACCTTGCCATGTTTTAGGAAGCAGAGCCTGGTGGAGGGAAGGTTGGGGGTCTGTAGCACCATACCAGGCTCAGGCAGCTGGATGTGTCGGAGAGTGAGTCCAGTAATGTGACCTTGTCTCCATCTGCCTGTTTGGGCATTGTGGGGTCAGGACGCAGCTGCTGCCCTGGTGGAGAGCCCAGCTCCCTCCTCGTGCTGGAGGCACCTGGGATGGCCTGGTAGGGCTGGCTTTGCTCTACTAGCACTCAAATCATCTGCAGTATGTTTAAACCCTCTCAGATGACCTTTCCTCATGTGACCACGATATTTGTTCAAATAACTCTTCTGGGAAAATATGGCTTAAGGTGTTGTATAATTGAACACATCCTACACTTCCAGCTGCACTGGTGTGACTGAAGAGGAGCCACTGGGGATGGAGACAGTGAGCCAGTAAAGCTGCTCTGGTGAGGAGAGGGGAGGACCGTGGTGGTATCAGGCATGGTTTTATCTGTGTCACCTCATTGTCCCAGGTGTTATTCCACACCTGTAATTTCAATGACAGTATAATCTCCTAACAGAGGCAATGGCATGGCTGCCACATCACTGTGCAGAGGGATTCATGTGGTTTTCAGGATGGCCCAGCACAGAGTACAGGTGCAATCTGGAGGTGGAGGAGAGGAAGCAGTAATGTGGTGCTTCTCCATTAAATTACCACTCTGAGCTGTGCTTCCCTGTTGCCCAGAGAACCTGTCCCAGGCCAGGTTGGACAGGGCTTGGAGCAACCTGGGTCAGTGGAAGGTGTCCCTGCCCATGGCAGGGGGTGAAACGAGATGGTCTTTGAGGGCCTTTCCAACCCAAACCGTTGTATGATTCTGTGATCCTAGAAGAAGAACTGTTTTCCTCTCCAGCCCCCAGTTCTGCCTCACCTACTGGTTTTCTGTGGTTCCCTGTGCTCCTGGCAAAGGCAGGAGCCTCTGACGCAGTTCTCAGCGATTCTTACGCTTTTCTCTCCCTGTTGTTTATGATGGAAATGCCAAATGCCACTGTTGTCTCTCAGGCTTATCCTACCTCTGCACTTGCCTGAGGCACAGCCAGAGATGCAGTGGTTTGAATCTAGGCCAGTTGGTTGGGAATTGGGATGTGATGCCAGACTAAAACCAGGGAAGGCCAAATTGCATAAAACTGGCAGAAGGAGACACCCAGGTGCTACTGCCTGTCGGGTCTGGGCAGGGCAGTGAGGACTGGGAGCTGCCTTTGGCAAGGGATGCAGCTGGATGGGACTTGGGCAAATTACATATTTACTGTCTGTCTAATCTGTGTTAGAATTAAAGCTGTGGCTGGGGTGTCTGGGGACAGTGTGCTCAGGGGACATCTCCTCCTCTTGTCTCTGAGAATTTGCTTTCCAAGTCCCTGTCCTGGGTTTTCACTGGCTGTGAGACACTCTGTTTTGCTGCAACTGTCTTCCCCTACTTTCTGCAGTGGCCTGCTCTTCATCTGCTTATCTGTCAGCTTAGCATGATCTGAAGGTACAATCCCTGGTGTCCTTTTTGGGAATGACCCCGTGTTTGTGCTGTGTTTGGGCACCTGTGGCCCTCTGTGAGCTTGGGTTGCTGAGTGATTGGGAAGAAGGAGCTCTGTGGGTCACTAAGCCCAGTTCCCTGCTGCTGAAGACAGTTTTCTTGTGCAGGTCATGAACTTACCTGGGAACAATCATTGGAACTAACTCTGCCTTCTCTCCCCAGTGCTTCTGGAGCAGCTAGTCCGTAGATCTGCGCCTGGAAAGGTCAGAAACCCTCCTCTGGCTCTCAGTGTCCAGTTTTCCCAGGCTGGTTCATTGTACCTGTGCCATTGCAGTGTCACCTTGCAGATGAGACATGACTTGCACTTTTTGTTCCTTCCCTGGTTCTCTGTAACCTTTATGTCCTGCAGCAGCTGTGGCTCTCAGTGGAGGTTTGTCCTGAGGAATGTGTTGAAGGCTGGTTTGTTTTTCCATTTGGGAAGGTTGGGTTGGCTGCGCTCCTTTGTTTCTGTGTTGTGCTTTTGAGTGTTTCAAGTGCAGGTGGAGCTGTGAGCTGCACAGTTTGTGAGCTTTAGCGAGTGTAGAAGAGCACTTTTTGTGCTGCTGTCACTTCTGTCTTCTTTTTTAGTGTTTGTCCTTGCTACTTGTGCCATCTTGCCCCTTCAGGAGGGAGAGATGTTGTCAGAAATGGTTGAATCAAGGTGAACCTGATAAAGCAGTGCATTGAAGAGCCAGTGCCTGGCTCTTACTCGTGGCTCTTATTCATGTTTATCTGTAGCTATGAATGTGCAATAACAACAGTTCTGTTCTGCACAGGCTGGCACAGCCTCAGACAGGAAGATCTGCTGTTTACCAAGCAACACTCTGCTGTAAGTGAGAAAGGGGGGAAAAATGGTTTATTGCTGCTGGGTAACCCAGGGTGTAGTTAAACCTTTCTGAAAAGGACGAAACTAAGAGCACATGTGTTACTCAAGACGCATTTTTCCTGGCAGGAGTCCCATGTGTGTGTGCTTCCTGCAAAGCATCCCTGCATATGCTCTTTCCCATTCAATCCATAGCATATTGGGAGCAGGAGAGTAAGAGCTTCCTGTTTTTATAATGCAACTGGTCTCAGCAGGCAATCTGTTGAGGTGATTTTTCAGCCTGACATCTCTTGGAGCTGGGGCAGCCTGTGAGCTGAGTAGGATGACAGAACTCTGCTACAGGGATTATAAACAGGGAGGAAAAGATCTGGAAATGAGATCTGCTGCTTAAAGCTTCCCAAGATTGGATGCTGGGGCTTGTGTTGTTTTGTTTCGTGCCCGCGTGTGTGTCCCTGTGGCATCCCCTCCCTGCTGCTAATGAGAGGGCCTGTGCCAGCCCACACAGGCTGAGTTAACACTGAGCTCCAGAGTCACCCACAGTTGGCTGGGAGACTGCAGGATACACGTGGCTCGCTGCACTTCACTGGAGCAGTGTTAATTGACTTAATGGAGCACTGGGGTTGTGGAGATTGGCTTGTGTGGGCTTTTCTGAAACGTTCAGACCCTTCTCCTGCAGTGCCGTTGTTGCCATTTTCATGCTTGTTCAGAAACTGCTCTTCAGTTGTCAGCAGAGATGGGGTTTGAATTTAACCCTTATTTTGAAGAAACTTTCCTGCTTCCCCTTCTTTTTCTCCCTTCAGCTTGTGACTCAGGTGTCGATTGCCCTTTCAAATCTGTATAATCTCCTCTCTCAAAGTGACCGTGCTGGATTTCCAGTAGCTCACTGGATTATCTGTCCTTGGTTTACAGTGTCCAGTGCAAGAGAGAAGAGGAAACTTTGCTCAGACTTTGCTGCTCATTGCTCTGTGGCTAAGCTGGCTCTGCAATAAATCTACTTTTCCTATCAATCTTTCACTTCAGGCTTTGGACACCTCTTCCTCTGCCTGGATACTTATGAAGAGTCAGTGCTGGGCTTTAAAGGCAGCTCAGCCCAACTCAGCTGCTGTGCATGAGTTTCTTCTGTGCTAATGTTGGGCCAGAACCAGTTTCAAGGCAGCTGAAAGAAGGTAAAGACCCTCAGGCTTGCCTTTGCATGTTAATGTCCGTGGCCAGAGACATGTGCTGCTGTTCTGGACTTGGCTAAAGCACTGCATGAAACGTGAGGTCCTGTTCTGTGCTTGTCTGGGACTCCAGGTTAAATTATCTTGTTACCTCATTAATACCCCATCTGGAAATGTGCTTCCAGACAGCTCACTTCACTAATGATACCACTGCAAGTAGTGTACCAGTCTTGTTTCTCCCAGAGGTCTGGAAAACAGCTCACTTGTAGCTTCCAGTCCCCTCAATTTCCCCTAAGGCCACAACCTCTGACTCTCCTCTCTTCTCCCAGCCCTCTGCCCCATAACAAACATTTGGGTGGGTGAGTTTCACCCTCCTCTCCCTGTTCCATGTCCTCCCATTTGTGGTGCTCACACACTGCCTGTCATCCATGTGCCTTGTGCACCTGAAGACTTGTTGGGCCTGGCAGGTCAGACAGAGCATCCTGAGTGACAGGGCCATGCCCCAGCTCACAGGGCAGCTCTGTGATAGAGCACGAGGGCTGCAAGAGCCTCCCATGTCCCAGCTGAGTGTGCCAACCACTGGCCCATTCTTTCTGTTGTACCTCTGCCTCAGTCTGTCCTTGGAGGTACCCTCCTGCCCCTCCCTGCTAGAAGCTTTGCAAGGAATTGGAATCTGCTGACACCTTAATTTCCTGCTAAGACTGCAGCACTCAGGCTGGCTTGGCAGGTGAGGGCTGGGAGGAAGAGCAGCAAAACTTTTTCTTGTCCCCAGCTGTGTGCAAGGCACCTGCTCAGCACAGTGTTCAGTTCCCTTGCTCTTGCTGCACTTGAGCCATCCAGCTCTTGTGGGGTCGGTATTTGCATCTTGGATTTCAGTCTGTGCTACATCTGTCTGAGGTGGGTGTCTTGTTGCTTGTCTGCTTTTCCCACACTGCCTTGTGGAAGGAGAGAGGTTGTTTGCTGTTCCTCTCTTGGGGTTACTTCTTTTAGCAGGGTCATCTCAGCCCAGTGAGTGCCAGCCATGCTCTGCTTCGTGCTGGGACCTGGCTTTTTGCACATCCTCAGGTTCTGCCACCCCGCCGGGCGCTGGGGCTGGATCTATCACTTACTGGGCACACAAATGCTTGAGCTTCTTTTCCTTGCCTGGCTGGCATGTCACACCATCAGACACTGCACTCTGCATCCTTAGTCATCCCCTGCCTGACGTGCTCTGTGACTTTCTAACGTCCTTACTGTGCCCTGTCCTGTGCTGTACCTTCCCAGCCCTGCACACCATTCCCTGCTGGCCTGCACCCCTGTGCCTCCTTCAGTGCTGGCAGGGACATCTGCTGTGCATGGAGGCAGGACTGGCCAAGGGCTGACCATGCTTTCATGATGTCTGAAGAGTCTGCTCCAGGCCCATGCCCTGATCAGCCCCAGTTCCTCCAGTTGCTCCTGTGTGCCCCTGAGCTACTTTGTGGTTTAGGGTGTGAATCACATCCCGCAGTCCCTGGAGGGGAGGCTGCTCCTGCCGGGGCTGTGTGTGGGCACTGGGCATTCAGGGCTCTTCAGGAGCTTTCTCCCTGCCAGCTGCAGGTTGTATGTGAGTGAGGGCACAGAGCTCCTCCTTTACTGAGGGTGGTACCAGGTCCCAGCACATCTGGTTCTCCAGGGCAATGGTCACAGTCCCAAGGGTGCCAGAGCTCAAGGAATGTTTGGACAAGGCTTTGAGGCACGAGGTGGGATTGTTGGGATGTCTGTGCAGGGTCAGGAGTTGGGTTCTGTGGGTCTCTTCCAACCCAGAATGTTCTGTTGATCTATGATCTTAGCTAGCCCTCAGGCAGGAGAGCTCACACAGCAGAGGGAGGAGAAGGGCTGGTATTTGCAACTTCAGTCCTAGAGGAGAGTCTCCTGCAGCTTCCTCTTGGCACAGCTTTGAAAGATGTCTTTCCCCAGGTACATGGTGTGCCTTCTCCTGGGCCAGCTGCTGGCCCACCACCTCAGACCAGAGCTGTGTGGAGTTCAGCATGGCTGTATTTTCATTCCTGGATCTTCACTTGGATGTAGTAGCTGAGAGTTGACTTGATTTGTAGGTTGGGGAAGTGGGTGCCAAAGTCTTGTCCCTGAGTCTGGGAGGCTGAGGCTGGAAAACTCAGGCAGTACTTGAGCTGCCTTGTGCCATGTGGTTCAATAAATTACTAGAAAAAGGAGTGCGTGGGGTGTCCCATCGCAAGGAGTGGCCGCTGTGCAAAGGACCAGCTGGGGTGAGCCTTCCTTACCACGTAACTCAGTGGCTGCTGCAGCTCCAGGCACCTCTGTCTGCTTCCTGCTGCATGCCAAAGGGAAGAGCTTAGGGCTGATCCTAGGAGAAGTTGATCCTGCAACTTCCTAGATGCATTGAAAAACATGGGCTAGTTCCCTTTCCTTCTTTTTTGACTCTCTTCGGAGCCAAAGCCCACTTTGAAGCTGGAGGGAAGGAAAGGGGGTTGGGCAGACCCAGGTCCCCACCCTTCCTGTCTGCTCTGCTCTGACAGGAGAGCCGGGGCCCGAAGGGTCAGCACTGCTCACTGCTGTAGAGGAGTAGGGTTATCTGGAAGCATCCAGGAGACTGCTCTGCTGTGCCAGAGCAGGAAGAACCTCCAGGGGAGAGCTTTGCTGGCCTGACCTTGCTGTATGTGCCTGCTGCTCACAGTGCTGGTGGGCAATTTGAGGAAGGGGCTGCATCCCATCAGGGTAAGCAGGTGTGAGTGGCTTGGGGGTGGAGAGATCAAATCTGGGTTTATTTTGGGAGGAGTTAAACAGCATCTGTTGAAACCTGGTAATTATTGCAGCTGCAAGGGGCAGAAACCCAAAATCCAAACTCAGCATCTTGCTAAGGTGCTTAACTGTTAATTTCCATGAGTGAGATCCATCCTTCTCAAGACACTTCAATCTGTTCACATTGTTGCTTCCTCTCCAGATTAGATAGGTGGAAGCAGTGCTTTATTAATTAGAAAAAAATCCTGCTCCCTCCTGCCAAGGCAGAGGAACTGTTGGCAGTTTGTTCCCTCTCTGGCTGAAGCCTCCCTGTTCAGCACAGGCCACGTGCCCGCAGGTCATCCTGGGGCATCTCCTTGCCAGTGGGAGACATTCCTCAAAAATAAGACTGAGTGCTTCCAGAGAAGCTTCATTCTTTGTTAATTGTCCCCTTCCCTTGCTGGAGTGCAGTTTCCATTCTCACCTTTGCTTCTTGGAGGCTCCTCATTTGCCTGGTGTTGGCCAAAGTTGTTCTGGGTCTCAGCGTGGGGAGCACGTACGTGCTTTGCATTGAGCTGTAACGCTGCTGCCACTCCTGTTCTCGAACCGGTTCACCCTCTCCCCACCTTGGCTCAGCCCTTAAATGTTGTTCACTGGCTGCTCTCACCTGGCATGAGGGTGACCCTGAAGAGGAGGATTTACTGCTTTGCCTGGAGCAATCCGATTTCACACAGCGCTCGCAGCCAAGCAGCCCAGTTCGACCAGACAGTCTCGGAGATCACTCCGACTTAGCCAGGTTATCCTCCAGCTATTTATAGCTCCCTCCTTCTCCCAGCTCCACCCACCGTGGGTTGTACCACAGGTTTGAAAGCAGGAGTCGCAGCCTCTGCTCTCCCTGCAGAATTGGGCTGCCGGCTCCGACTCCCTGGCGGAGGAGGACGGGCTGGGACAGCAGGACTCGCTGGGAGCCAGAGTGATGTGGGCAGCAGGCATGTCTCTGGCCTCTTGTGGTGAGCTAAAACTGGTGTTTCCGTGGGGAGGAGGAGGAAGCAGAGTTCTGCTTTTCCAGCTTGAGAGTCAGCTGGGGAGGTGGGCTTGAACCAGACTGTGGCATTGCTTCCTTTGGCAGTTTAACCCTACTCCTGGTGGGAAAAGGCTGTCGATTCCCTGGGCACCCTCCTGTTTGGCTCAGCCTGCTGAGCTGTGCAGGGCTGTTTCTACCCATCTTGGCTTTGTTTATTTTACTTTATCATGGTAGAACCTGAGTCTTGAGGTAAAAGACAGAGTTTGTTCTTCTGGCAGGTCCCAGAGTAGCATCCACTGTGCCTTTGCTGCTGAAGCACGTGCAGCTCTCGGGATGGGGTGGAAGAGCCAGAGACTCCGCAGGTGTGGGATAACTGAGGTCTCCAGTTAGGCTTCAGTTGATGATACTTGGAAATGCTCTCCCCTCACATCGTGTGGCTTTCATTTAGCCAGAAAATCAGATTTGTTACAAATTAACTGCTTGAATAGCAGGAAATGAGATGGGAAGCGCCAGGGATCCTCTTTGGCCGGATCTGCAGAAGTCAGTGAAACCTTGCTGTGGTTTCACTTGTGGGAAGCAGAGCGTGGGGATGTGGGGCTGAGGCACAGCAGTGAGGCAGACCAATTAAAACAAGGAGGAGGAAGGGAAAATTGGGTTCTTGGACTTCTTTTTTCGCATTTATTTTGTTAGTCCAGGCTTTGTAGAATAGAGAGAAGAGACTGTGACAGAGGAGTTAACATTCTCCAGCTAATGACCTATGCAGGCACAATCTGGTATTAAGGTTGTAGCAAAATTGCACCTGCTTCTTGAGTTGCTGCTTTTCAGAATCTGTTATCTATCAAGGCTTTTTTTGATCCCTTAGATCAATCTGGGATTGTAAACCTGTATTTTAGGACTCTTCATTTCAGCCTTTTTACAGCACAAAGTAGTTTCTTCGCAAAGGTCTTTCTGCAGTTCATTCATCTCCCTAAATCCTGGTGGGTAATTGAATAAGCTCAGCTGTGCTAATTTTTTTGTCTTCCTCGCTTCTTCTTTTTTGCTCTGTTAAATGTTACCTTGATCCTTTGCTCCTGACATGCATCCAGATTGCTGTGCCTTTTCCCTTTAAGGAGACTCGTGTGTGTGTTTAAACTTCTTCGAATACCAGAGGACATGAAATGTTTCTGTAGTTTAACTGTGAAGGTGCTTGAAGAATAAATTCCAAAACATAGGAAGGAGAGAGGGAGAAAATGAAGAGCAGTCAAAGCCCCAGACCTGCTTTTGTGGGTAGGGGTGTGTTCAGTGTCAGCGGAAAATTGGCTTTAGCTGAAAGTAAATAGTCACAGAAAATCCTTGTGCAGATTCCCGGTCTGTCCAGTTTCAGCCTTGCTGTGGCATTAGTGGGGAGCAGGAAAAGAGGAATATTTTATTCTATATATAAGCACTTAAGCCATTCAGTCCTCAGGGCCCAAAGCTTTCAAACTGACCTGGTGTGTGTGGTCCCCAAGGGCTGCTGCTTTGGGCATAAGGTGGGACTGGCTTGTCTCCTGTTCTGCTTCTTTCCCCTGGTGTGAAGGGCTTTGTGCTGGGCTCTGCTGTGCTTCCCTCCCCCAGCTGAGCTCCTTCCCTGTGCCTGGGAACTCCTGATGCTTAACTTGGGGGGAGCCTCTTCTAGGAGCGCCCATGCTCCCCATCTCCAGCATCAGAAGCTGGATTCAGAGACAGCCCTTCCCATCCCAGCGAGCAGCTGGGCTGGGGATCCTGCTCAGAGCATGCATTACTAGGCTTTAAAACTGGAGGGTTGTTGCTGACATCATACCTTATCTTTCTCTCTTTTTCTTTCCTTTTCCCTCCTTTCTCTTTGTTTGTTTGTTGTTTTTTTTCGGACTCTGCTCAGAGCCGCCCTCCCTCCCTGCAGCGTGTCGGGATCTTTGTGGCAGCCCATGCCCAGCGCCTCGCCTGCCGCGCCCGAGCTGCCCATGCCCCGGGCCCGCACTAACCTAGGCTCAGTCTGAGCTGGGCCGGGCAGGGGCACCATGGGCAGCTCTGCCTCATCGCTGGCCGCGGAGACCGAGTCGGACCATGGCTTCAGTGGCACCCCCTACCCGGGGCACCCTGCCGTGGGCTGGTACAGGAGCAGCCACGGCGGCCCCGTGTGGGAGAGTGCCCTTATAACGCGGCAGCACCAGCAGCTCCAGCACCGGGTGCGCAGGTAAGGAGAGGGGAAGGACCTGCTCACTGCCCACCTCAGCTTGAGTCTGGGCGCTGCCTTTGGGAGAACAGTTGCTTTGCATCCTGTTTGTTGTCCTGCCCCTGCATCCAGAGGCTCAGTTCAGTTCCTCGGGAAGCTACAGCCAAATTCCCACCGATCTGAGTGATGCCAAGCCCTGGCCTTGACGCAGGGTGGCTGATGTCTCCTGCAGAGTGGACTGCAGGACTCAGTCCAGCTCTTCCTCACTTGTTTGAACTGTGAAGGTGGCTGCCAGGGAATGGGATCTTAGCTCCTTGTTTGCCATGTTCTCATGGCTGCTCTTCTTCTGGCCTCCCAACCACACTGTAGGATCACAGGTGGAGGGTTGTGACTCCAGGTTGGGAGGTGATAAGCCTCAAGAGTGTCTCAGCTCAGAAGAGGTGCAGAAGCTGTTTCCATGCAGAAGCAGAGAAATGCTTTTGAATACCAGATCCAGGGGAATGAAACACACCAAACCAGAATTACTTTGAAAAAGACCTCAGTGTTTCCAACCCACAGTTCCTACCACTCCTCTCTGAAATCAATACCTCAGATGTGTTTCTGAGCCATTGTTTCTGCCCCTTCCCCACCAGCCACTTGCAGTGAGGAGTTTCTCTTCATGTTGGGGCATGTGTCCTGCATTCAGTCTCTGGCATGTTGAGAAGTATTTCAAAAAGCATCTAAAACCCCTCTGCCTGGGGGCTTGGCTACAGAAGCTGCTCTGTTTTGTGCTAATAACATCTGAGCCTTTGCCTAATGCCTGCTCTGTGTAGATTCCAGCCTGGTGGGGTGTTTGTACCTGCTTGAGTCTGTTTGGAGCTGCTGGTTGTTTAGGAATAGCTGCTTGCTTCTGAGTGTCCTGACTTTCCACTGGAGGCATTTGCTGTGATGGTCATGTAGTGTCTGTGGTGGAGTCCTTGTTCTCTTGTCTCCCTGCTGCTGTGAGGCCTGGAATGTGCTTCACAGGGTCTGGTGCACAACCCTGAGAGTCTCCCAGGCAACAACGTCACCTTTGCTCCTTTCTAGCCCTGTTTTGGGTCTTCTTATTGAGCTGGGACAGTGTGGAAACAATTAGCTGTTGTCTTTGCCCTGAAACATGGCCTTGATTTCTTAGCAATGCCCAAGAGACTTTTGAAAAGGGTATTCTGTGCAATTCCCAAAATCTGTTGCTGTGTGTGCCAACCTGTGTGGCTGGCCCACGGTTCTGGTCGCTGATCTGTGCTGAGGGGGGCTTGTCCCCTCTAGTTTAGAGGGACCCTGTGAGCAGAGCTGGGTCCCTCTTGCAGGATTATCCCTTCTGGACTGCTGGTTTTCCCTCTGTTGCCTTGAGCAGTCGGGGAAGGTGTCTTGGCTCACAGATGCACACCCCAGTATGCCCATGCACTGTCAGCACTGATACTTAGGAACTTCAGTGCACAGCGGCCCTGGCAACTAAAAAACGTGGAGTCTCTGTGGCCTCATGTGTGCCAGCTCATGACTCGAAGTCTGTAGCTTGGAGGAGCTTGAGAAACTCAGCGAAATCTTGACATGTGGAAATAAATTTCCTGAACAACCAACCTTGGTGATGGAGCGGATGTTGGGGCAAGAACAGGGACTGCTGGTCTCGGTGCAGATAACGCTGGTGTCCTGTGAGGGCAGGAGTGGCTTTGCTGGTAATTGTGTATTTCCCCTGCTGAAGGGAAAAGAGGACTCATCCCAGTTCAGTGCTGCGTGGTTCCTGGAGACAGGAAAATCGCTGGCCATGATTCAGTGAGCAATGAGGTGCGTGGGAAGAGCTTGCTCCAGGCAGTGATTATGGAAGTGGGTTCAAAAGACCTGCTGGGATCAGCCAGGCATCAAAGCAGCGCCGTTCCCAGGGAGGGACGGGGAGCAATGGGCGAGGGAGCAGCGAAGGGTTGGTTTCCAGAGAGGAACAGATAAATATATTGCTTTAAAGAATTAAGTAAGTCAACAGAACAAGGCAGGGCAGGTCGGCTGCCTCTGTGTGTCTTCGTCCCCGGAGTCGAGCAGCGGAGGAAGGAAGTGGAATACTGGGAGTCACTGTGAGGCTGGGCAGGAGTTCTGGGGCAGACTTTGCTTTTCCTGCTGGTTTTCTGTCCCTGCCTGTGGCCATCTTCACAGCTGGTAATGCTTTGGCTGCTGTGGAGCAGCACAGAGCCAAGCTGCTCTGGGCTGTCTCAGGGATGAGCACAAGCCTTCCTTGGCAGGAAAACAGGGACACAGGGACTTAACGGGTGACTTTGGTCTGTACTTGATGGGGGAATTAGGGGAGGCATCCCTCGTGGTGGGATGGGAATAAGGGGAGAAATCAGTGCTGTTTGGATGTCAAGATTTTAGAAATTGGGAGGAGGCTGCACTATGTCCTCTTGCCTGGGTGAGGCTGGTGGTGCTGAAGACAGACAGGAGGGAGGTGGAGAAGGACTTTAGTGGCAGAAGCAGCAGACCTGTGACATCCAGATTTGAGCCTCTGGTCTCTTCTGGTCCAGGCTGCACAGTGTTTGTGTGCCACCTTGTAGCCAGGAGCTTGTCCCTGCTTTCCCAGTGTGCCAGGACACAGCTGCTTTAAGACTAGAGGTACCAGGTGTTACATGCACATTATTTAGAGGGATCTCATTGCAGAAATCTCTGCTTAGGGCAAAGATGTTGGTTTTAAATACACCCCTGGTAGCTGAAGCCAGACAAATTCTGGCTCAGTTGTGAGTCGCCTTGGGGTCTGTGTTTGAAGGTTCCTGGCCTGGGCTGTTCTTAGGTGGGAGTGCTTGGCTGAGCCTGTGGATCCATCAAGGCCAAGCTTCCCAAGGTGCCAAACCCTTCGTGGGCTGAGAGCAGGAAGGTGCAGTGCCACAGGTTGGTGCTGTCAGCAGGACACGGCTCCGGTGCTGTGGGATCATGGTGGCTCCTCCTGCTGCTGCTGGAAGTGGTGGTGGCACCTCCCCAGGGTGCATCTTTCCACCTCTGTGAGGGGTTAGGAGGGAATTTGGGGACTGAACTGTTTCCTGATGACCTTTAAGGGAATGTTTCTGTTCACTAAGTCATCATTCCCTAGGATCCATAAAGAGGGTTCTGTTGAGTACTGGGAGCTCTGGATTTCACTCCATTCAGGAGAGGCTTTTGGGGGGAAATACTGCAAGATCTGTGCAGCTGAATCTAAGTGTCTCTGCCCACTGCTTGTTTGGCTGAAGCTCTCTGAGCTCCTTCCTCTTCCAGAGAATATTAATTTTCTGGGGTTCCTGTGGCTTCTGCAAAGGTTTTGTATTTCTCTATAAAAGCCTTTGCAGAATGAAATAGCTCTGGATTACAATGACTGAGGAAGGGGGAACAGAATCTTTTATTACTATTTTTTAAATGGTAAAAATATATAAATCCCCCTTGCTTTTGTTGTTGGCAGCTGCTGGGAGGGCACTTCCTGTGCCACCCTCCCATTCCCCAGGAGCACCACTTATTTCTGGAGGGAAACTCAGGCAAGCCACCCTTACCCTTGGAGTTTGTGAGCCCTGTGGCTCAGAGCTGCTAATCTTGTTTTGGGGGTTTTGAGTCATCTTGAGGCTGGTGGAGATGTTAATAACAGGACTTTAGCACACAGAGAAGTGGCAGAGCCATGTGGAGGGGGAATGTGGCACCTTCCCAGCCTTCTGTGTTGGGGCACTTCAGCTCCAAGTGCAGCTCAAGCAGAACTGGTGCCTTGGAGGAGGGTTTAATCTGGAGAAAAGGAGGCTCAGGGGGGACCTTCTCACTCTCTATACCTCCCTGACAGGAAGGGGAGCTGGGGGGGTTGGGCTCTGCTCCAGGGAACAAGGGACAGCACAAGAGGAAATAGCTTCTTGTGCCAGGAGAGGTTTAAATTGGATATTGGGAAAATTTCTTCATGAAAAGGGTGATCAGGCCCTGGCAGAGCTGCCCAGGGCATTGGTGCAGTGCCCATCCCTGGAGGGATTCAAAAGCCACATGGATGTGGCACTTGGGGACATGGTCAGTGATGGCCTTGGCAGTGCTGGGGGAGTGGTTGGACTCAATGATTTTAGAGGGCTTTTCCAACCTTGATGAATCTGTCATTCTATGATTCTGTGTGATTCTTGTTGGGGATACCCAGAGGAGAAGTGAGAAGAAAAGCTCCTGATAAAGGATCAGGTGACTCTGCAGGGTTCCCCGCCCTCTGTTTTCTGTCATTGGATCTCAGGTCAGGCATCAGCCCCAGCAGGCAGTGCCTGTGCTCCCTGGGGCACAGGTACCCTGGCAGGGCTGGGGTGGGGCAGGCACAGTTCCCTGCCTTTTATCAGCAACCTGCATGGATTTGGGTGTGCTCAGAAAGCTGGTTTTGCACCTTGCAGGAATCACAGAGTGGTTGAGGCTGGAAGGGACCTCTGGGGTCCAGCTGGTCCAACTCCCTTCCCAAGCCTTTGTGCAAAGAACAGAGGCATTTATGGCTGTGGAACAGATGGGGATAACCAAAATGTGCTCTGACTGTGTGTCCATTGAGGAGGAGAAAAAGGATCACTCTTCCAAACCATGAGGGAACTTAAATCAGCTCTCATATTCAGGACATGTTGTTCATCGCACTGAAGTGGGAGCTTGTGTTCCTCAGGTGCTGCCATGAAGTGGATTCATCCCTATGGTTTGTGCTCCCTCTGGAAGTTGTGGCATCCAAGTTCAGCTGGGATTTGGTAGAGTGGTGCTGTAGGTTGTTGTGGATACTTGCTCAGTGGGAATGTTGGGCTTGTGACTGTTTGCTCTCCAGTTCTCACCAGGGCTCACACTCTTGCTCCAGAAGGTGTTGCAGTGCCAAGGAATTGGCAGCATGGAATGCTATTTCCTCTGCCTGAGGCTTCCAGCCCTGCCCATCCACTTTCCATGCTGGCTGCTCCAGCAGTCCATTCACTCACAAAGCCTATTAGTTGTTTAAACTGGGGCTATTTATAGCTCTGGAAGCAGAAATAACTTGTAGGGTGGTGCAGAGCAGCAGAGACTGAAGTTCTCAGTGGATACCTAAAGAAACTCTCCTTTTGCTCCCTGTCTGTCCTCCATCCTTCCCCCTCCCCACTTCCCACAGGAGCCGTCCTGCCTGCTCACCCTCTCCAAAGTGTGGGCAAAAGCCAGATGAGAGCTGGAGCACATCCTTGTCTTAGGCAATGGGGTTGGATAAAATCTGCCCAGGAGTGCCTGAGCCCCCTGTGTGGATGTTGGAGAGTACAGCAGATCTGTCCCTTCAGCAGCACCAGCCTGGAGAGGGGAAAAACCAGCACCTTTACCCTTTTTTTTGGGGGGGGGATGCTCCTGCCTGCAGTGCCTGAGCACTCTGGTCCCAGGGAAGTAGGTTCAGGTCCTTCTCCAAATGCAGGTGCTGGGAAACTTTGCTTTGCATGCTGCACTTCAGGAAGGAGGTTGGCACCCAGCCTTGGCAGTGCACAGATCCATGGAGCCATCCTCTTCCTGTTTTTCATGAAGAGATCTTGGAATTTTGCTGTGAAGGAAGCTGGTCTCTTGCACTCTGTGCTGCAGGAATGTGTGGTCAGAGGGCCTGGTAGAGCCCTCTGGAACTTGGTTTGGGGCAGGTGTCTGGTGTGTTGGGGTAGGGTGGGAGAGGAATTAGTTGGTGGTGAATTTTTTAACATTTTTATTTTATAAGAGCAGGGAATGGTAAGAGGAGCCAGAGCAGGGATTTTTTCCAGAGTAACCCTTCTGCATTTCTCCCTGGACTGTTCTTGGCTACAGAGGCAGGAATGTGGTCTTGTCTTTCATGGCAAATCACTTGTGCCCCTGAGAGGTGTCACATGTAGTCTGGAGCTGTGAAACGCTCTCAGGCCTCTGGAAGGAGCTGATGGATGGATGTGGTGACAGCAGGAAGCTCAGGAGCCTGGCTGAGCTGCTGCAAGGAAGAAGAAAATGTAGGGAAGTGTGTGTTTGGGGGGCTCTGCCTTCTCCCAGGACTAGAGTGCAAACCACAAACCCAACAGTGTGCAGCACCTGTCCTGGAGGGGGTGGGCCTGCATTAACCTCATGCTGTGGGCTTGTGAGAGGAGGGGAGAAGGCAAGAACGTGCTCCTGGTCTCTGGGTGGGCAGGGAGCTCCCTGCCCTGTGAGCTGTTCAGTGCTGAGTGCCCAGTGTTCCCTGGGCTCATTCCAGAGCTCACTGCTTTCCTCCAAAATCACCAGGAACTGTTTCCTGTGACAGGCACGTGCTGGATTTCTCCAACCAGTAACTTAATCCAACTTGGCACTGGTGGCTCTGGGCCTGGGTTTCTAACCAGTGTGACTCAGAAATGGCAAAGGGAGGACACACAGAGCTGCATCCATCTCCCTCCACCCTCCTCCCCCTCCCTGGGTGCCTGGCCCCGGGCTGGCCGTGTCCCTGAAAGGCTGCCTTGATCCCAGCACGGCTGGAGCCTGGTGCCGTGGTGGAGGGGAGGCTGTGCTGAATGAACCCTCTGCAGGCCTTTGTTCCCTGGGATGAAACACCCCAACAGAAGGGCAGTTGTTCAGGGGCACAGAGAGGAAAGGTGAGCACTGGTTGGGTGCTGTTTGCCAAGCTGGTATCTCTGGGCATCTCTGCTCCTGCCCAGGGATCCTCAACCCACCCAGGCAGCTGTGCCTTATCAGCCTCAACAAACTGCCCTGGGCTTTTATTTAACTTGGGCATCTTCCCGTGCCTGTTCCCCTGCCAGCCCTCCCACTCTGCTTGGCAGGGCACCAGGGTCAGAGCCAGCAGCCCGTGCCCACGGGCACCACTGAGCCCTGCGAGGGGCAGGAGCTGAGGGTCACTGTGAGGAGGCCTGAAGAGCTGAGCTGAGGAGAGGGAAGCTGCTCCTGCGTTACAGATGGCATTTCTGAGGCTGCAGCAGGACATCCAAACCAGAAGGCAGCTGGAAGTGGAGTGTGAAGGCAGCCTGGAGCCCTTCTGGATGGTGGCAGGACAGGCAGCAGGAGGGCAGGGGCAGTGCAGGGGGTGAGGAGGAGGAGGGTTGGGCTGCAGATGCTCTCAGGCTGCCAAGGCAGCAGCTTGCTGGGAGCTGGAGCGGCCTCGGCTGCCCTCGCCCAGAGCTCAGCTTGGTCTTCAGGCACTTGGATTCCAGCCCTGTTGCTTCCAGTGCTCCCAGCACTGGGGCTTGGACTTACACAGAGCTGGGCTCCGGCATTTGGAGCGTGGCAGATTCACTGCTGCAAAGGGGATGTTGGGAGGTTGGATCTTGCCACCTTTTGGGGGGAGAGGGATAGGGTGTCCATACTCCTTGGCTTTCACTCCGTTCCCCAACTGTGGAGTGGGAAGAACGTGCACACAGGCAGGATCTTTTGTCTTCCTGAAAGCCTGATTTTAACCTACATCCCTTGGAAAAGTGAAGCTGTGGGTGGGTGGGTGGATGGATATGTTTGTGTATGTGTATGTACGTGGGGGGGTTGTGCTGAAGGAAGAGACCCCTCTCATTCAGAGCCCTGGTGACGACTGCCACGTGCCCCATGCAGTGCTGGGATATCCCGTCACACCTGGATCTTCCCTGCTGAGGAGCTGAGGCTCCTCCTGCTGACTCACTGTCTCTGTCTGTGCAGAAGGGACAAACATGAAACACTTGGTGCTTCTGGAATGTGGAAAGACTATTTTTTTGCAGGAGCTGCAGGGCTGCAGGCTGTGGCACAGGATGGACCCATCAGTGGTGCTCTGCTGTCTCACCCAGCAGTGACACGTGCTGGGCACATCCTCACTTTACACACGCCCTGGAGAACCTCCTCAGCTTGACCCATTGACCTGTTTTCCTTGGGTTATGTTTTCCTACAGCAAACGTTTAGAGGCTGTGTGTCTTCTGGGCACACTGGTCTGGGCACTGCAGGCCTGGCTTGCTCAGGGAGTGCTGGTGGGGAGGGCACAGCAGCTGACAGGGCCCATCTGTCTTGTGCAGCATTTCAGCTGCTGTGTGAGTGTCTCGGTGCTCAGGGCATGCACTCTCCCTCCTCCTCTCTGTCCCATGTCCATAGGTTGGCAGTGATGTCTTTCAGGTTGTCCTTGCTGGGCTTACCCAGAAGCTGTTTGTGAGATGTGTGTGACTTGAGGTTCAGGAGCTTTAAGCAAGAGCAGGAGCTGCCCTCCCTGGTAAGAAGTGCTGTGTCCTGCAGCAGGGAAGGGATGCTGAGTTGTTAAGAGCAGCCCCAGCGTGTCCTCTGCAGGGTTGCTGTGGTGTCATGGTGTTTCCTTCTGGCACATGGACTTGTGAGGGTTAATTGCACTTGCTCAAGCCAGAAGCATCCTCCAGACTGCAGCTGTCAAAGCACTGACTTCAGTATGTGTCATCTTTGTGAGGCAGTAAGCAGTGCTGTGGTCTGAGTTACCCAGTCTGGGGGCCTCCAGGGTACAGTAGAACTTTTAGGGGCTTCCCTGGTAATTCCTGGCTGCTCCAGGAGTCAGCCAGATGTGTTGTTGGCTCAGTTAAGGTGGCAGTAGCTCTAGAGCTTGGGGCATGAGCAGCAGTATGTTGGGGTCATGGTGCTCAGCCTGCCCCAGCACAGCACTGTTCTAGTCCTGGCCATTCCAGCTCCACATAACTCACCCAATCCTCCTCCCTGTCTCTGAGAAGCCAAACAGACACAGTTTTCAAAGTGCACAGTGATGCCACATTAAATGTGAGGCCAAGCATGGGTTCCTGTGTCGAACCTCTATTTGATGGGGTGGTGGGATCATGGTGGGCTTCTGGTGTGGTGCAGTGCTCTTGTGTCATCCTGGAGCCCGTGGTATCCTGCAGGGTGACATGGCAACAGCACCAGGTGGCCTCAAGGCACTGTTGACCCCCACACTTGGGTTGGTGCTGGTGGGGCAGGAGATGCTGGGAAGGGTTTTAGGCTGATGGGATCACAGTGTGCTGAGGGAGCCCTTGTGCTGCAGAGGGCACTGATCAGGGGCCACTCTACACACCCAGGGGTGTTTTATTGTGCACACTGGCCCTGAAGATTGGCCCAGCACTGTCCTAGAAGCCATCAGGAAATAAAAATGCCAAGTAGCTGTGCACGATGAAGCGTTCCTGGCCAAACCACAGTAAGATCAGTGTGTTTTATCCCTTCTTGGGAACTGTTGCTTATTGTTCCCTCTAAAGTTCAGGCCCATGAGAGAGAGAGGTGACCTTTATAGGTCAGGAACGCAGACATAAACAGATCCAGTGCTGTTGGTGGGACTCAGCCTGTGCACAGGATCCCACCTTCTCCCATGGGAGATGCTCTCTGGAACTACATGAAAGGAGATTGTGGTGAGGTGTGGGTCAGCCTCTTCTCCCAGGTAACAAGCAGTAGAACAAGGGGGAACAGCCTCAAGATGTTCAGGTTGGGTATTAGGAAACATTTCTTCATGGAAAGAGTGGTTTAGCTTTGGAATAGGCAGTCCAGGGCAATGGTGGAGTCACCAGCCCTGGATGTGTTCAAAAAATGGGTAGATGTGGCATTTTGCAATATGGTTTAGTGGGCACGGTGGTATTTGGTCAAAGATTGGGCTTGATGACCTTGGAGGTCTTTTCCAACCTTAATGATTCTGTGGTTCTGAGGAACTCACTTGCTGGCGGGAGCACCACAAGGAGGTACTTCAGTGGCAGGGTGTGAGAGCTCCCCAGTGCCTGGGTGGCCAGGGTTGGATCCACAGTTTGGCCTCGTTAAATTGGGTCCCCCAGCCCTGTGGTGGTTTCTGTAATGAGGTGAATCCTCCAGCCTGGCCTGGCTCTTTCTGCAGAGAGCAGGATACTGAGGTGCTGCAAGGCCAAAGTCTCCTTGGCTGTAACTCTGAATTTCCTCCAAGAGCTGGCCCAGGGTGGGGGGAGTTTCCCTGTTGTCAAGGGGAAGCTGTTCTGTTGAAGTTCACTGAAGAGGTTTTGGGTTTGCTTTTCTGAAGGCCATGTGCCAGCACCCAGCCCTGCAGAGCAGAGCTGGGACTCCCTGGGAGCTGCAGGGCACATGCAGGGATATTGATCCAGGACTTGGCAGCCTCTTTCCTGTAGGTGTAGTGTGCAGAGCTGGCAAACTCCTGGAGGAACAGGACATAACTGAGCTCACCTCTGACCTCAGCAGGTAGGGATGGTGTTTAACCAGTGCTGGAGTGAGAAGGCAGTGGCTGACATTTGGGATGGGGATGTCCCTTCTCCTGTCCCTCGTGGCTGCAGTGTGGAAGTCCTGCAAGCAGCCACCAGCCTGTGGATGCCCTGACCCTTCTGTGCCATTCTGTGCCAGCTCTGTTTGTTAAACCTGACATTTCAGCTGCTGCAGAAATGAAGTGATCTCTATTAACTGTACCCTGTGTGTGCCCCCCTGTGAAGTGAGCCCAGGTATTGGCATTGCAGGATCTGAGGGCTGGAGCACAGCAGCTGGAAGTGCAGGGTGATTGATTCAATGGAGATGTGAGAGATGGGAGCACACAGCTTTGGAGCTGTGGTGTTGCTCCTGATCCATTTCCCCTCCTCTCTCTTTCATTCTCTCTCTTCCCCCTCCACTCATCCAATTCTATTTTAACAGCATTACAAATTGCAACATAAATCTTTAGCTGAGCAGCAGTTCAGGTTGGCAGCCGCCAGTAAATCTCCTCTTCAGCCTCCCTGTGAGAGGGAAGTTCCAGTGAGAGTAAGGAGGGATATGGTGGGTCCTGAGTTTACAGACCCATCGTGTTTTTCTGGCTCTTGCCAGCTGCAGGCCTTAGTCCCACATATCTCTGATCCTGGGAAACAGGACAGTTCTTCTCCCAACCCACACTTGATGTGTTGAAAAGTGATGAGAAACAGCCTCAAAAAAGGATAGAAGGGATGCCAGCATTTTTCTAAATCCTGTTGTTCAGGTGTGTGACATTTAACATTGTTCCCAGTAGAAGGTGGTCTCCATCTGAGCAAATGGACTGTACCTCCAAATTACCTGCACACACAGGTGCAATGTGTGCATCCTCTGTGGGCTGTGCTGGGGGGAATGATGGAGACTTGCCCTGAGTGGTGTGAGAGGCCAAACTTCTGCCAGAGTCCATACAAGGGATCTGTCTGCACAGGAGCCGTTTGTTCCAGCAAACATGTTTCCCAGCTGCTGGTCCTGTCTCCTTGGGTGAGTGCTCTGCCTGTGTTTGGAGCCTCCTCCCACTGTGCTTGAACTTGTCCACTCTGATGCTGGGAAGGAATCCTTCCCTGTGAGGGTGGGCAGGCCCTGGCACAGGTTGCCCAGAGAAGCTGTGGCTGCCCCATCCCTGGGAGTGTCCAAGGCCAGGCTGGACAGGGCTTGGAGAAGCCTGGGCTGGTGGGAGGTGTCCCTGCCCATGGCAGGGGGTGCAACAGGATGGGCTTTAGGGTCCCTTCCAACCCAAACCAGTCTGGGATTCTGTGATTACAAGACGAGAATAAAAATACAGACCATGCCTTCGTCTTGGCATCTTCTTGGCTGGCTGTGAAGCTTCAAAGGCATTTTCCATTCTGGGTTCTTCAAACACTGGGCAAGTGTTGAAAGACACAAGGATAACTCTGCCTGATGTCAACACGACTTGCTCTTTGTGTGATGTACTGGTGAGAAAAGCAAAGTGCCAAGGGGAGAGGCACCTGCTGCAGGAGTGTTAGAAAGCAGGGACTGCAGGGCCTTGGAGCAGGGGACGTTTGCAGAGGAGCACAGGGCCAGCAGTCCCTGCAGTGCTGCTCCTCATGGCCACCTCACCTTGCTCTGTTCTCCAGGGGGCACAGGCTCTTTGAGGCACACCACAGACCCTCACTTAAAAACAAATTCCTTAATTGGCTTAAAGACAGACACAAAAAAGACAAGTAGAGGTTTGTCTTCATCCCGCTCACTTTCCTCAGGGGTTGCTTTTGAAGTGATTGTTCAAACATACCTCAGGTGTGGGTGGCTAAATGGATGGAAACAAGTGTCCTGTGGTCCCACGAGTCCATCCTCCTTGCTGAAGCTGTCCCAGCTTCTCAGATAAGAGAGCAGCTTAATGAGTTCAGCTTCCTGCTCCTTTCCTTGCCTCCCCTTCCCTGCTCAGGGCAGGTAAAGCCTGTATTGTAAAACACAGCTGTGGAAATCAGCCCCATGGGTACTTTCTTTCCTTCCCACTTTCTCAGCTGAAGGGTCCTAGGTCCTGCATCCGAGATCTCTGTGCTCCATGCTTAGATCCTCCTTTGAAGAGCAGCCTGTGCTCTGCATCTCCAGGGGCTGTTTCAAACAGGACCAGGAGAGAGTTGATCAAAACTTACTTGAAGTATCTCCGTGCCCAGGTCTCTGAGCTCCTGCAGTGGTCCCACGGCTGCAGCTGCGGTGAGGGACACATCAGCAGGTTTCTGGGACAGCTTTCCCTGTTGGGATCATTTCCTGTCCCAACAGAAGTTGGGCTCCTGTGTTTCAGGATGTCTTTTTTCAGCTGCACTAGCCCAGCTCATGCACAGAGCCTGTGTTAGTGAAATTGGGATAACAGAGACCCTCTCTATAAGCTTCTGGTTGGATCCTGGCACTGGCCTTGTCCTGGAGAGCAGACCTTCAACCTGCTCAGGAGTGGCAGCTGTCCTAGAAAGGGAACAGCAGTCCTTACTCTCTCCTGGCTGGTATAAACTTCCTTGCTAGCACCTGAGGGGATGTAGAGGAACTAGACACTCATTTCAGCCCATGATGAGGTGTTTGCAGGCAGAGGTGGCTCTGCTGCTCTGTGGCCAGGCCCCAGTACCTGGGTGCTCAGAGGTCCTGGGAGTCTTCTGAATCCCAGGAGCAGATGGATGTTTTGCACTCCTAAGGTTTCCCCCACATACATACACAAACCCTTTAATAGCTGTAGTAAACCATATGTCCCTGTTACTTGAATAGAGTAAATGAAGGTGGAAAAGCATCTGGAACTTCAACACCTGTGGAGAATCAGCTTGAGAACCTGTATGTGTAGTGGAGAGCAGGAGAAGGGCCCATAAAGGCAGTGTCAGCAGAAAAAGAGGAGTGTCTGAAAGTCTTTCATCTTCCCATTGCAGTGCTTGGATGTGACTCCAGCTGCTTTTCATTCTTGGGTGCAGGGAAGTGTGTGCTCCCATACGTGGCTCCTGCTGCTGAGAGAGAGCAGCGCCGGCCTGACCCAGAGGTTTGGAAATCATTCTGCTGCTGAGAGGAATTTAGAGGATGGTAAAGGTGCATTGCCAGGTCTTGAGGACTTGTCTTAGACTCAGTGGTCTGTTCATGCCTTGGCTGCTGTTTAGGCCCCTTGGAGGGACAATCCAAGGCTCTCTAAAACGCCACCATCTCCTGCAGGCACAGGGCAGCACAGATACAGATATACAAATGTGCACAGGTGTGATGCCTTTGTTTTTTCAGGTGCTGATGGTGATTCAATAGGTTGTAATAGGAAAATGAGTCCCATTTCTGTCTGGAACCTCACAGATACTTTATGGAAAAAGGGAATGTGGCAGCCAGGCAGGTGTTGCAAGCTAAGGAGGACACAGCCTTATTTGTGTGTTCACTGGAGACCAAATGGGCACTGGAATTATGTTCCTTTAGGAGGGGGCTTCTCTGCTGCTGCCTGGTCTCTTCTGGCTAATCCAGACACTTGGTGTCCCAGATCCTTCTTGTTACAGGACCTTTAAAAGTTAAGAACTTTTATTTACTGGACTGTGAACTCTCCACAGCCAATATGAACTTCCCTTTTGAGCTCAAGATGCAGATATGAACATCCCACCTGTGCCACATTGCTGGATCCTCCCTAACCCTGTGTCTCATCCCAGAGACACTTATGTCCAAACATTCAACCCTTTGCAGGCTGAAGGGTCGAGACATGGCCCCTCTGGAGAGAGGGACGCTGAGAGTTGCTGTGGTGTGTCTGGGGGCTGTGCTGAGCCCCTGCTGCTCCCTGGCAGCCCTGGGTGTGCAGGACAAGCAGCTGGGATCTCCTTTAGCCGGGGATCTCCTGCAGCCTGGGATCTCCCGCAGCCCAGGATCTCCCACAGCCCAGGATCTCCTTTAGCCCAGGATCTCCCGCAGCCCAGGATCTCCCACAGCCCAGGATCTCCTTTAGCCCAGGATCTCTCGCAGCCCGGGATCTCCTGGACCTGAGATCTCCCGCAGCCTGGGATCTCTTGCAGCCTGGTTCTCCCGAGTTGCTGATGGTTTTCCCCCTAGGAATGATGCAGATACCACTTGACTGCCAGACCCTCCCCTCTGGGCTGCAGCCTTGGTGTGGTTCACCAGCTCTGACAGGAAGGGCCAACCCCGCTGCAGGCTCTCACCAATTGTCACAATAAATTGCTTCTTCCTCCCATTGCATGGGGGAAATGCTGGTTCCTTTTCCCTGAGCCTGAACAGCACTTGAGGCAGCTTCTCCCCCTTGTCCTTCCTCCCCCCAAGCCTGTGAGGAGGGCAGAGCAGAGCCTGCTGCAGTTGGCAACAGGCTCCCCAAAGCACGCCTGGTGCAGCAACAAACTCGGTGTGCTCTTGCATTCATCTGCTTGACCTGGCATAACCTGGGAAGGGGAGCAGAGCTGGAGGAGCTGTGGATGATCCAGGAGCAGGAAAGGCTGGAGCCATCTGTGAGGCTGGTGGGGGTTGCTGCTGTTCCAAGCCCAGCTGTGCTGGCCCTGCAGCCCCTCGGCCCACGGCATCCAGGTCAGTACAGCGGCAGGGACGTGGCAGGAGCTGCCCCAGCCTGTGTGTGTGCCAGCACCTGGCAGGGAGGGTGGCTGCACGTGGAGGATGTGTGTGTGGAGCCAAGGACCCGGTGCAGTGGGTGTGTGCCTGTGTGTGCAGCTGCAGCTCATCTGGGACACTGCCCCGGGCTCTGCTCTGCTCAGGATCCTCCTTGGCACTGGTGGGAATGCAGATGTGGTTCCTGGTGTGGGAGGGGGACATTCAGGTCTGCCTTCTGCCCTGGTGTCCCTGAGGGAGCTGCTCAGGCATGTCAGGGGATGGCAGTGCTTGCTGGTTGGTGGCGTTGGCTCTGGGAGGAACCTCCATCCTCTCCTTGCCCCTCGCTGCAGTGACGCTCGTGACGTCGCTGTGGTGGCTCAGTTACTGTGCCCCGATCTGACCACAGACTGAACTCTGGGGATGCCTGGAGTTGCCAGAGTTCCTCTCTTCCTCTGTCCCTTGGCAATCTTTCTTTCTTTCTGCAGATCAGTGCAAAGCTTGTTGGCTGAGATATTAAGCATGAGCTGCTTTCCTGAGGCACAGGACTGGCTTAGCTCCTCATTAAGGCCTGTTAATCATCTTGAGGAGAGCCTGACAGCCCCTGGCAATGGACCACAGTGCCCTGCTGCCCTCCAGCTCCCTGGGACACGGGAGGTCCTGCCTGGGGTGCCCTGAGTGTGGCTGGCAGCTGTGGGAAGGGCACTGCCTGCCCTGCTGTGGGCCAGGGCCAGGGCAGAGCTTGACCTGAGAACTCTGCTCACATGCAGGAAGAGCTCTGGGCAGCAGCTCTGCCAGGAGCTGGGATGGTGGCCAAGTTAAAGCCCCAGGAGAGGACGAGGAGGAGGAGGAGGAGGAGGAGGAGGCTGGAGGCTCTGCTTCCCCTTGCTAGGCTACAGGCCCCTCTCCTTAGTCTCAGATCTCGTGGAAACTCGAGTCTTTCTGTCTCCCTCCATGCCAAATGGTACCAAGCTCTTCATTACTGATGGCTTTTTCTTAATTGCACCTTGGAGCTATGCCTTGATTTATTTTGTCAGGAGGAATTAAGGGAAAAAGATGGTTGTTTCCCAGGCAAATAGGGGCCTGCCCAGTGCAGCTGGTAATGGGCAGGGTGGGAACTGGGGGGCAAAAGGAGAGAGGGGCTCAGCAGCATCCTCCCACCTCCTTCCCCGTGGCTGTGCTTGTGCTGTGGCAGCTCCCACAAGCCCTACAGGGCTGGGAGAGGGGACACACAGCCCTCTCCACATGTGCATGGCATCCCCCAACTGCAGTATTTAGCCTTTCAGGCCTCAAAGGCAGCAAATAGCTTTGAATTTTCTTCTTACGCTGGGAAGAAGGGATTTAATTTACTCTCTGAAAGTACAGGCCAGTGTTTTGGAGCTGAGCTGGTGGTGCTGGCAGTGAGAGTGAGGTGGGGGTTTGGGGTTGCTCACAGAGCATCACCTGCAGCTCCTCAAACCTCTCCTGTGCCTTGCTCTCCAGACATGAGACATTGTAAGAGATGTCCTCTCATCTGTTCCCTTCCACATTTCATCTGAAATCCTCCCACTCTGAGGTCTTCTGGCCATCCCTCCCACTTTTCCCAGCCCAAGCACTGCAGACTCTGCTGGGTTTTTAAATTAAAACCTGCCATGATTTGAAATGAATTAGTGTAACAGTAGTATTAAAGAACATTATCCTCCCAGCTGTTCCCCCCCGGCGTCTCGCTGGGCCTAGAACTGGTGTATTGATCGTAAATCCTCTCCCTGTTTTTCTTGATACTCCCTGATTTCTGTACCTCCTGTGAAAGCCTGACTTCAGAGTCAGTTGGAGGTGAGGAGAGGCCCCTGTGGGACGTGTCCTGCCCACATGCTCAGTGCTGACTGCCCCAGTTTGTGCACCCCAGGCAGGAGCCCCTTGGCTCCAGAGGAGAGGCTGCATCCAGGCTGCCCTTTTGGCTTCTTGTTGCTCCAGGTGTGTCTGTCCTGGGGCTCCTGGTAACTCCCTCTCTCTTTGGCACACCTTGAGGTTTAAAGGACCTTGTTCCACGTTGTGCTACAGCTCATTCCAGAGGGTTTGGTGTGTTGCTGGTCCTGCTGGGAGTGTGGTAGGATCAATGATACTCCATCAGTCCTTGATGTCCTGGTGTCAGGGTTTTGCTCTGCAAATATGTTCAAAGGGTCGGAGTTTTTTGGTCTGAGAGCTGGGGCTGAGCACTGGCCCAGGTGCTCCTCTCTGCCAGATCTCACCTGTTTGGCCTCTGCCCATCACCCCCAGCCACCTTTCTGGTTCATCTGTGTTACCAGCCAGGGAAGGTGCTCCCAGCACTGACCCTTCATGGGCTCTTGAGTTTCCTGAGCTGCCTCAAGGCAGGGAAGTATTTATGGGCCAGTCAGGGAATGATTAAAAAACTTTTTGGAGCCCCTGCCCTTCCTTCAAAGCCTTCCTTCCTACCCAGGGGGATCTCTGCAGAGTTTGAAACTTTTCGTTCTTTCCCTCAGGAGTGTTCAGGCGTCTCCACATGTGAATAATTCCAGGCTCCCTCCCTGCTGAGGCTGCTGAAGTGAAACCACAGTGCACATTTGTACTGAACCTGTTCCCAGCACCACTGGGGGAGCGAGGGGGGCTCTGGAGGACCTGCTGACGTGTGTGCACAGCGAGTGCCTCGCACAGCAAGGAAATGAAATCCCCAGGTTCCCTTTTGCTGCTGCCAGAGAAACTTTCCTCTGGCTTTGCTTAAAGATGAGTCTGAAGGTCCAAAGGCTGAGTTCATAATCCCTGTGTGTGCAGATCACATTGGCAGGACCCTTACCCTGGCTGGGTCGTGGGTCACGTTGGTTTTCAGTCTTTCTGCATGGAGGCCTTGCTTTGATGGCTGGCACTGAAAGTTTGGGGGGTTGAGCCTTTCTGTCCAAGCCATTTTTAAATTTTATTTTGTTTTAATTGTTTTACTCAGCAGCAGATCTGTGAGATGTATCATCCTCATCCGTGGGATTATTCCCATGGATCTGACTCTTTCTCCACTTTAGGTACCCATGAATTTTACTGGACAACTTTATTTTACGTGGGAAACTTTCTGCTCAGACCAAAGATAGAATGTAATTATAAAAACCACACAAGGCAGCTGAACCAATTTATACCAGGCTTTCTGAAGAACAAAACCACTGTTCTCAAAGTGTTTTCTTGTTCCAAGTGTGCAGGAAGCTGAAAGTCTCCAGTGAAACTTGGGTCCTTCAGCCTTCTAGGTCTGGTCTGTTGTTTCACTAACTAAAAAAGATTAAATTCCTGAGTTCTTGTGTGGCATTTGCTGGAGGACTGTGGACCTTTTTCCCCTAAAGAGCAGCTTTTGTAGGAGGTGCAGGCACCCAAGCACTCCCAAATGTTTTAGCAGAACCAGAGATCCTTTGTGCTTCCTACACCCAAGTTACACCAATTTCATGCCACTGCGACAAACCCTTATAAAACTGCTGTACCTGCTCTGTGTATTTGCTTTTGAGTGGGTTCAAATATCCACTGTATGTGGATCTTAGTCAGTATTATGTAGCCAAAGCAAGGCAAGGTACAGACAGTACCTTCAGTTCATCACCTTGAGCCAGATCAATGTATTAAGGCATTATTGAACCTGTTTAAGCATATCCATAGTAAATGCAGACCTGAGTTAAGGACACAAATTTCCCTCACCTGCTATAATATTTGAATGCAATTGGAGCTTGATATTTTTTGCTTTTAATTTCCCCAGATACCCAAGACAGGAGAATCAGGTACAGAGAAGGTAAATAAAGCCATCGAGCACAGGAATGATGGCAGCAGCAGTGCTGTGCTAAATTGGTTTCTTTGACGTGAAGTGTGATTGCAGCTGCAGAAATTTCCCCTGCTTACATGCAGGGAGGCAGGACAAGGTTATTAATTATAACAACAGGCTGGAATTGATCTCAATGAGAAACAGGGCAGTGTGAGAGGAGCCCTGGGCTGTCCCCAGGGCTGGGGCTCCACAGGGACCTTTCCAGGCCCTTCTCCTGCCAGCTGTGGGGCTGCCAAGCCTGTCCCAGGATGATCCCGGGCTGCTGAGACCCTCCATCCCGGGCTGTGCAGAGGTCACATTGCTGTTGGCCACCTTGTCTGGGCCCTGCATCCCAAGAACCTTGGGCAGGTGCAGGAGGTGCTGCTTTAAGGTGAAACACCCAGTCCCTTGTCACAAGTTCGTGAATCCAGAGCTTGCAAAACTTTTGACTTTGCTGACCTCTGTGAAATACTGTGTGCCTCTTCCTTTTGTATCCCCAGGGATGGTTCTTGTTGCCCTGGCAAGGATTTGGGAAACCTGCTCATTAGCCAAGGAGCCTTTGGGAATGGTCCTGTCCCAGCGTGCCTGTGCTCTGCCAGCCAAACTGGTTTGCTTCTGGGAGCTCATTTCTTACAACACTGAAGCAATTAAGGTGATTAAAGGCTAGTGATGCACAGCCTGTTTTTCTAACAAGACAGGCCTTCCAGATTCTGATTCTGCTTTGATGATCTCATGAAGAATGATGTCTCCTGTCCCTCAGTTCAGGATAATGCTCCCTTGGAGCATATGGCCTTGGAGGGAAGCCAGTGTGAGCCATGCTCCTTCCAGGTGTGTGTCCCTTGGCATTTCTGCAGCAGCACTGGCTGTGCAACTCCAGTGACTCCAGATAGGCACATCCCTTCAAGGACTCTGCTCCTTCCCTCCTTATTCCAGGGCCAAACCCAGGGATTTTGGCCATAAAGAGGACTCTCCAGGCAATGACTCTCCTCCTCAACTTCCTTCCTCCATCAAAGCCAGGCTTTGGTGTGTTACAGACCTTTCTGTGCCTCTGCCTTCCTTTTGTTTCCCTCCATGCTCTTGACATGTTCCTTGGTGTCTCTTCATGACTGGCAAAGGGTAGAGGAGTGTGTTCTCTGTCCCACTTGCATCCTTTGCAGGCACTTACATTTATTGAGCATTCCCTTGGAATGGCCCCACACTCTGAGGCACAGGGTGGGATTGTTGAGGTATCCTGTGCAGGGCCAGGAGTTGGACTTCATGATCCTTCTGGGTCCCTTCCAGCTCAGGAGATTCTGTGATTCTGTGAAGGCCTTTAGTACCTATCCCACAGCAAGATGTCCCCTCTCACACTTTCATCTGTCCTCAGGCAGGTAAGCCCTGGTTTTGGGGAGGTGATGGCAAATTGCAGGGAAAGCTGCAGTTTGAGACCATATTCTGTGGTTTTGGTTGCTGCCAGAAAACTCTGCTGCTGAGTGCACTCCATACAGACAGGGCCAGAGTTCTTTCTCTCAGACCTCTCATTATCAGAGCTCAGTTTTCCCCTGGGAAAGTTCTCATTAAAGCTCCCAGCCCCTTCTCTCCCTGGCTGCTGGAGCACATCTGAGCTGCCAGAGCCGTGTCCGGTGTGGGAAAAGAAGCAGCTCAATAGAAACTGTGCAAGAACCCTCTTGAGGCTTGATGCAATGGGGCCAAGAAATTGCCAGGAACAGCTTGGGAACCTCGTAGTGTCCATCTTGGCACCTTCTGGGGAAGGTTGTGTGGTGTTGGTGGGTCTTAAATGCCCCAATCACCATCAAGTGCTCACTCTTGCATGGTCTCCTGCTGCTGAGTGAGACCTTTTTGCCCCTCCCTGCTGCTTTGATGAGGAGTTTTTGTCTGCCACCATTGCTTTATTAAACAGAACAAATCCAGTTGTCCTATTTCAATTCATTGCAGGTTATTACTAGTAGAAAATGTCATTTTCTGCATCAGTGAAATTGTCCTGCCCCAGTGAGTGGTCAGGAGCCCTAATACTGAGCTGGGAGGAGGTGACCTCCAGAAAGAAGGGGTGTCCTGGCCAGAGGAGAATTTGGCATGGAAGGGGACTGGGCTGGTCCCTTGACTGTTTCACCTTCCCTGATCTAAGCTGCGTTTGTGGGAACTCACGGACTGTTTGTCCTGATTTGACACTAAAGAGTGAGAGCAGATATAAATATATGATAAAGCTCTGGAGCACTCAAAAATTAATATTTCAGGATCAAGAAGTCTTTATTTCCTCAAGTGCTTCAACATAAGGAGGAATTTGTGTAGTTGTAGCTGTTGTGATTCCCTTCCACCAGAGGAAGGAACAGAGGGAGCTCAGAGCAAGGCCCCAGCTCTGGTCCTGGCTGAAGGAGCTCCCTGGTGTCAGAGGCTGCATGAAGAAGGTGGTGACCTCTTTGGAATTGTTCCTTCATTCCTCCTGTGACCTTGGTGTGATGATTAGATCCCAGGACACTGGGGGCTGCATGTCCTGGGTGTTACAGACCTGCTGGCCAGTGCTGGGCCCCATCTTGGGCTATGCAGCTGGTCATGGTGGTGGTGCCTGGAACAACAGGAGGTGTCAGATGTGGTGACAAAGCCAAGCTGTTCTAGCAAGAGTTTCTTCAAACAGTTTTGTCTCTGTAGTCACCAGAAGGTTGATCTGCTGGTGCTTTTGGAGTTGGCATATGCCCAGGGAAGGGTGTGAGCCCCCAACCCCATTCTGGGGGGCTGCTCAGCCCAACACAGCACCAAACACTTCCCAGTGCCCTGTGAGGGGAGCAGGAGTCACCTGGGAGGTGCAGGGTGAGACTACAGCCAGCTGTTCTGGGGGCTCTGGGATGGTTGGGATGCTGGAGTTGTGTCCTGCAAGGAGAGGATGAGGGAGCTGAGCTCATTCAAGGATTCAGCACAAGAAAGGCACTGACCTGCTGGAGCGAGTCCAGAGGAGGCACGAAGTTGATCACATAGGGCTGGAGCCCCTCTGCTCTGGAGCCAGGCTGGGATAGCTGGGGGTGCTCACCTGGAGAAGAGAAGGCTCTGGGGAGACCTGAGAGCCCCTTCCAGTGCCTAAAGGGGCTCCAGGAGAGCTGGAGAGGGACTTGGGACAAGGGCCTGGAGGGACAGGACAAGGGGGGATGACTTCCCACTGCCAGAGGGCAGGGTTAGATGGGATACTGGGAAGGAATTGTTCCCTGTGAGGGTGGGCAGGCCCTGGCACAGGTTGCCCAGAGAAGCTGTGGCTGCCCCATCCCTGGAAGTGTCCAAGACCAAGGCGGGAGCAACCTGGGCTAGTGGAAAGTGTCCCTGCCGGTGTCAGAGGGTGGAATGAGATGAGGTTTCCCTTGCAAACCCAACTATTCTGTGATTCTGTGATCCATTTAGGCTGGAGAGGGGGAGGCTTTCGAGGAGCTCCACCAATAGCACCAGGGACATCATCCAGAAGACAGAGCCAGGCTCTTCACAGCAGCATAAGGTGGGAGGGCAGGAAACAACAAACATGGGATGAACCAGGGGAGCACCAGACTGGCTGTAAGGAGGAGCATTTTTGCCCAAGGACAGTCAGTCAGTCGAGGTTGCTGCCCAGAGAGGTTGTGTGGTCTGTGCTTGGAGGTCTCCAAGACCACACTGTCTAAACCTGACTGACCTCTTCAAGAGCTGCAGCTTGGAGCAGGAGTTTGGGCTGGAGACCCCCTGCTGAGGTCTCTTCTGACCTGAGTTACCCTGGGATCCTCTACTCTTGCTCTAGTGGAAGTGGGGTGCTGCTTTCACTCACAGATGGAGAGGTGCAGCCCCTGTTTTTGGGCACGTTTGTGCCATTGCAGTGGGCCCACCTGGCACTGCCTGACTTGGCCACTTTGGGATGGTGCTCTAGGAGAGTGTGGGTGAGTTTGGGGGGCAGTTCTCTTTGCTGTCTCTGCCCTTGCTCAGCACATCTGGGAGAGAGGGCAAAGGGACAGGACCCTTCTGGTCCTTCATGTTTGTCTGTGTCTCTCCAGTATGGAATATATTAAGTTGGAAGGAATCCACAAGTGTCCTGGAAGAACGAGGTGAAGGTCACTGCTATTACAGGCTGTTTTATTTGCTTGCTTCAGTTTGGAGGCAGGATTTGGAAGTCTTTATGCAACCTGCCCTGTCTGGATGATGCCAGCACGGAGCTGGCGACACTCACTTTGTAGCCTCGGGGGTTCTGAAGTGTGAATCAGAGCCTGTTTTTCTCCACTGAGCTCCTACAGAAACTTGTACCAAGTGGAAAGTCCCAGTTCCTGGTGTTTCTGTGTTGCTCTGCCAGTATATCTGCTGCAACCTTGCTGGTCCAGCCTCCCAGCCCTTGCCTGGCTCTGCAAGAGTGAGTCAGCTCAGCCAAGAGCATCTCCTTGCCCGGGCTCATGGTCCCAGCCCACGTGTCCTCCTGCCAGAGCGATGCCGTGTGGTTCCTGACCTCCTGCACCCCTTCCTGCACAGGCACGGGGGTCCTCTGCTCTGCACATGTGGTAGGTCCTCTCTTAGGTCAGGGCATGCAGTGCTGTTGAAAGAAAATTAAATTGGAAATATTAATGGTCAGCTGGATGTGGAGGAGGGCAAGGGGTTTGCAGCTCACAGACAACTGAGGCAGGATTTTGTTTAGGGATTTTTGGTGATTTTTCTTTTCTTCTGCAGAGTTCTGTTGCTTTTTCTTGTATTTGTCAGATGAGGATTTTGCTGGGATGCTTTCTGTGTCAGAGGGCTCAGGGTTTGGATTGCTAACTGGAACAATTGATTTTTTATTTATTTGTTTATTTATTGCGGGGGAGAACTGAAGCAGTAAGTTGTAAGGCTTTAGCTGCTCTGGAGGAGTTTTATTTAGAGAAGCAGCCTGATTCTGTTGCTGTGTGTGACTGCCACAAGCCCCTGTGATCCCGTTGCCAGTGTGGGCTCTGCAGCAGAGCCCTGGCATCTCTCGCTCCGGTGCCCAGGTCACCTCGAGCCGTTCCCTGGCAGTCCCAAGGTGCTTCTGCCCAGGGCTGGTTGCTATCTCCTGCCCTGGAGCTCAGCTGCACATCACAGAGCCTTGGCACACCCCCAGCTCCCTGCCAGCAGGAAAGATGCAAACTGCAGGATTTTGGGCACTTCTCAGTCTCCTACCCTGCCCTGTTCCTTCCTGTTTTGTCCTACTCTAGAAAAGCCTTTGGTCCCCAGTGGCACTCAGAGGTGGTGGACACCCCTGGCCAGTTTGGTGGCTGTGTAGGAGCCAACAGGACATTCAGGCTCAGCAGACTCATCTCTCAGCAGAGCCCTGGGAGGGGGATATCACTATCCTGAGTTGGGTTTGGAAGGTGGCCAGCTGGAACCTTCTCAATCCCTGGGGCAGTGAGGTTCCATTCCCTGGGACCTGCTCAGGGTGCTGAAAGCTGCCTGCGGGGTTGAGTGCCTTCTATGTTACTTTTTAAGCATTATACTTACAATGCTGTGATTGCCAAGGTAGGGGCACTCCTGCCAACATCGTGGTGCCTCCTGCCAGCTGATGTCTCCTGTCTTGGTTGGGGAGAGCTGCCGTGGTGAGCGGCACAGCCATATGGGTCCAGCCCCATCCATGCTGCTGGAGGTGTGGATCCAGCCCCATCCATGTTGCTGGAGGTGGTGGTGCTGTACCACTGTTGCCCTTTCCTTGCTGTGTGCACCCCAAGAGCCTCCAGCAGGTCCCTGCTGCCAGGCTGTGGAGACCTCGTGTCATCGTGCTCCCTGTGAAGTGTCCCCCAGGAAAGCCCTCCCGTGGGTGGGTGGCTGCAGGGCTGGTTTGGAGGAGCTCCTCTCCCACAGGCACCAGGAAGGTGGCAGGCAATGTTTATCTCAGTTGTGTTTGCTGGGGCTGGAGAGCAAGTGTGTGTTAGCACACAGCAGATGGGCCTGGGGAATAGGTGCTGCAGACATCCCTGTTTCCTCACTTGCCTGCTGGGAAAGGAGCCAGCCAGGCTTTTTAGGGAGAAGCATGGAGTGTGGACAAGCTTTGGTTGGGTTTCTCCTTCTGCTGGTTCAAGTTTGTGAGGAAGGGGTTGCTGTGGGGCAGAGACTGCTACCACAATGCACCACATGCTGGTACATGTTGTAAGACAGGTTCCAGCCTGATCCCTCTGGGATCTTGGGACCTTAATTTGAGCCTGGTGTTCCAGACAGGGACTGGAACTGTCCATCAGCCATAGTCGGGAGTCTGGGGGGAGCAGGGTCTGGGCTGGTGCACTGCCAGTCACCAAGGCTGAGGGACTGGTGTCTTGTGGGGGACAGCTGAAGATTCATGTCCCACGGCCTCCCCCATTTCTGTGGATCTCCCACTTGCTTTCAGGGAAGACCGTGTCTGCTGGGCACCACAGCGTGGTGCAAGGGCTGGCAGGGAAGTCTCCTGCCAAAGGCTGTCACACTGGTGGCCTGGCCACTGCAGGACCTTTGAGGGAAGAGCTGATGGCCTTTCTGGAAGGCTTTTTAGTTTCCCTGAGAAAGTCAAGTAGGTGGAAATCCCAGCAGCAGTTGGACAGGGTTAGGAGCGGACTCCTGTGGCATGGTGGGAGAGGAGGGAACCAGGAGGGGGACAGAGTGGCCAAGATGTGTCACAGCTTAGAGGAGAGCACTGCAGTGTCCTGGCCTCTGCCTCCCCTCCTACTGTTGAGCCTGATCTCCTGCCTGGCCAAGTGAAATGATGCTGCCTTTCCTGAGCCTGCAGCTCATCACTGACACCACATCAAACAAGTCTGGCCATGCAGCTCATCCCACTGTCCCCTCGTGTGGTACTTTTGTCTTTTAGGTTATCCTGGGTTTTCCTTTCTCTGTAGGAAGGGACACGGTGATTCTTTCCATGGTCCTGTGGTGGCATTGCCTGGAGCCTTTCCCTGCTGAGTAGGACCACGGTGTGAGAGGGATGTGAGCAGCAGGAAGGCTGGTGGCTGGATGTCCTGACCCTCTGAACATGACGTGACACCTTCATTTAGGGGTGGATTTTTTGGAGGCAGCGCTCTCCTGCACGGTGTACAGTGGGAAACAGCATGGAATGCTGCAGGATGTACATGGATGGCACAGGTTGCTGACAGCCTTTGCTTGCCCTTTGCTGATGCCTGTGGTTTGATGAACCTCCCCCAGTAAGACAAATGGATGTGATGGGATCACAGTGCCCTTCATGGCCTCATGTGCTGCAGGAGCTCCTCGTTCTCTGCTTGAGGAATGATCTCCCTCTCAGACGTGGGCACGGTGCTGCCACACGGCAGAGGGACGTACAGTGGCTCTCAGCTGTAGGACTTGAGGCAGAAAAATCAATGTTTATATTTCTCTTAGCTGGGAATAACTCCAGTAAATAAATACCTTGCAAAGTTCAAACGATGCAGGCATGGTATATGAACCAGAATGAATTTTCAAGCTCTCTCTTGCAATAAAATGGATTTCTTGATTTCAGGCTTTATTCAGAGAAGTGTTTGATTTAAGAAGGGAGTTGAAGGTTATATCTGATCTCTGTGAGGCAGAGCTGCTCTTCCAGTGGCTGTGGAGCATGGTTTGGAAATGTGGTTGGATTGCTGCTGCTGCTGGAGTGTTCCCAGGAGAGTTTCTCATGTACCAGCCAAAGGGAGAGTCACCATCCTCCTCCCCAAGGGGGTTCTGGCTGCATCCTCTGTCCCTCCAGACCCCACTGCTGCATTGCAGTCTGCTCAGTGCCTTGGGAAGCGGAGTGTCCAGGTGCTGCTGCTGGGGATTCTGGAGACCAGCCAGGACCTGGGTCCTTCCACGAGCTCTGGCATCTCAGAGCTTTCAGCATCTGCCCCGTGGCATTAAATATTCTCCCTCCCTTCTTTGTTACATCCCGGTGTGGTGGTTCAACTTGATTGTTGAAGAGATGCTGGAGAGGGAACCAGTGGTGAGCCCACGAGGTGCAGTTCCTATGGTTTAGGCTGCTCTTTCCTTGGTCTGTGAAGGCCTTAATGTGCTGTTCCTGGGAAGAGCTGAGGGCATGGAGTGCACTTGGAGACTTCTCCTGCAGAGTTGGCCCTGTCCATGACCTCAGGCAAGCAGAGCAGGGTGGAAGGGGACTTGCTCTGCTGGAGAGAGCAACTGGCCTGGAGATTGGTGTCAAGGTTGGGTTCAACCACAATGGGAGCAGGAGTGCATGGAGGGAGGACTCTGGGCTTGTTTACCCAAAGGAGAACTGTTTCGTCCTTGTGCGAAGGAGGAGGAAGCAGAAAGCTCTGCTTCAGCCCCACCTTTGCTCCAGCTCCAGGAAGTGACCCTGAGCAGGGGACAAAGGGCACCACACAGTGCTGGGATTCCTCCTGCCATTCTCAGCATGTGTGCACATGTGGCATTGCCTTCCTGAAAGCACCAGGAGGGCTGGGCTGAGGGGGGACTGCTCCCGGCAACCCAGAGCTTGCCATGGGCCCTGGGACTGGTGCTGCTGCTGTGCTTCACTTCCTGAAAATTGAACTTGCCTAGAAAACAAAGTTGAGACTTTCTGCCCTGGGACGAGGTGGCTCTGGCACCCATTGGACCCGTTCTCTCATCAGAGTTTCAGGCAATCCTGAGCAGCACAGGTTGAAACTGAGGGCTGGTGGTGAGTGCAGAGCTCTGTGCCCTCTGTCCTTCCCAGGTAAGTGGGGAGGCAGCTGGAGCTGGGACAGTGTCCCTCTTTGCTGAGCTGGGAAGCTGCTGGTGAGCTGTCCTGGCACTGGTGCACCACGACCACCTTTGGGTTCAGCTGCAGGCCAGAGCTGCTGCTCAGGGGCTGGCTGGGCACTGCTCAGGGGCTGGCTGGGCCAGGCTTCTGGCCCCAAAACTATAGCCAGGTAGAAGCACCTCTGTGTACCACAACCTGCCTTTCTTGGCTTGGTGGTGTCTGGTGTGGGATAACGTGGTTATCCCAGAGTGGATAAGTGGAGTGCCCACGCTGGGAAGCTGAAAGGAGAGGAAGGACACAGGAACAGAAACTGAGAGGTGAGCTGGAGAAGAAAAGGAGGAAATAATTGATGCTGGGAGCAGCAAGAAGGCAGAGCAGGGTGTCACCTCCTCCAGAGAGTTACAGATGACCTGCAAATGTACAAAGTTGCTGAGGCTGAGTACAGAGCCAATGTGTTTGCTCACTGGGTCACATCCCCACCACAAGAGCAGGGTTGGTGGGGTGCTGGGGCTGTTTCCTGTGCCATTCCTGAAGTGTTTTGGATAGAAGCCAGTGCATTGCCATACACTTGGAGAATTTGCTAGTGCCAGAGGAGCAAATGCTTGGAGAGCAGTGGCTGAACTGATGGTTGTTCCCTTCCTGGAAGCAAGGTCCTCAGCATGCCAGTGGCCCTGGCCTCACGCTGTCCTCTTCTTTCTTGCAGCCACTCGCACTCTCCTGGCTCCATGGCTGCCGTCCGTGAGTGGTCCTGCACGCGCTGCACCTTCCTGAACCCCGTGGGCCAGCGGCAGTGCTCCATCTGCGAAGCGCCCCGGCAGAAGCCCGACCTCAACCACATCCTGCGGCTCAGCGTGGAGGAACAGAAATGGGCCTGTGCCCGCTGCACCTTCAGGAACTTTCTGGGCAAGGAGACCTGTGAGGTGTGTGGCTTCACCCCGGAGCCAGGGCCCAGCGGCTCCCCCTTGCCCGTCATCAACGGCATCTTGCCCAAGCCCGCTGTGCTGGTGGAGCCCAAGGGCACGTCCAAGGAGGAGGCTGCCAAGGCGGAAAGCAGCAGCGAGGACTCGGAGGGGAAGAGCCCCGATGAGGCAGAGCTGGAGAGCGGCTGGGCCTGCCAGCGCTGCACCCTGCACAACACACCCATGGCCAACTCCTGCTCCGCCTGCGGGGGCCCACGCAAGCTGTCCCTGCCCAAGATCCCACCAGAGGCGCTGGTCGTCCCTGAGGTCATCACTCCGGCCGGATTCCACATGGCCCCCTCCACCCCACAGCCCTCGGTCTCCGCAGAGGTCTCTGATGGCGACGCCGTGGCCACCCAGGGCCCCGTGGCTATGGAACAAGAGGCACAGAAGATCCCAGCCTTCAGCCCCTTCTCCCCGGGGCTGCAGAACAACCCTGTGCCGCGCAGCCGGCGGGAGGTGCCCCCCCAGCTGCAGGTGCCGGGCCCTGACGCCCCCCAGGCTGTGGCCCCGAGCACCGCGGGGCAGAAGGGCTCTCCGCAGGGCCAGGCCAGGGCTGCCCCCGCCCGCTTCCCGGAGCTGCTGCCCAACAAGCGGCTGAGCGTGCTGGAGGAGGAGATGGAGGTCAGCCCGTCCCACTGGAAGTGCAGCTCCTGCTCCCTGCTCAACTCGGCCGGCGCCGGCAAGTGCGAGGTTTGCAGCACCCAGAAGGGCAGCGACACCATCAACCTGGTGGGCGACTCGGTGAGGTTCACCCCGTGCAGCCCCTCCAGCCCCGACTTCACCACGTGGTCGTGCTCCAAGTGCACGCTGAAGAACCCCACCCAGGCGCAGAAGTGCAAGGTGTGCGGCTCGTCCAAGCTGCACGGCTTCCAGGAGCACGGCACGGCCGGCGAGGCGGCCCCGCGCTGCCCCGACTGCGGCGCGGGTGACAAGGCCGGCTGCTCCTGCAGCTCCAGAGCCCCCTCCGCCCGCAAGGTCGCGCGGCTGTTCCCGGCACCGCTGCCCGGCGGGCAGGACCGGCCTGGCCAGTGGGCATGTCCCGCGTGCACCCTGCTCAACGAGGCCAAGGCCAAGCACTGCGGCGCCTGCCACACCCCCCAGCAGTACATCACCCAGCGCAAGGGCCTCAAGCCCCTCAAGAGGAGGGAGAGCATGCACGTGGAGAAGCGGCGGCAGACGGACGAGGGCGAGGCCAAAGCCCTGTGGGAGAACATCGTGACCTTCTGCCGGGAGGTGAGTCCTGGCTGAGCAAGGCTTTGCTCCTGATTTCACTTGGTGGGGGACCCCTCTCTGCCCCCCCAGTGGGGCTGGGGCATCGCCTGGCAGGGGCCTCTGCCCTCTGTGTCTTGGCTTCCAGAGGAGACACTCAGCTGAAACAGCTGGATGCTGGTTGTTAACACTGACATGTCATATTGTACATTTGAGCAGAATAATCTCTTGAGGTGAAGAGAACCCATACAGTCCATTCCTGGTCCAAGGGTGAGGAAGCCTAAAACTTAGTGCTAAACCTGTTTACTCTAAAAGCTCAGGATATTTTAAATCAGTGAGGGAGAGCATCTGGGATGAAGGGAACATCCTGATGTGGTCATACATACAGCTCCTTCCCTGCCCAGGCGTGGGGAGTGCTGAGAAGGAGTGTGCCCAGGGTTGCTGGTGGCACCGCTGTCCATGGGCAGCAGCTGTGCCCGGTGGGTGCAGATCAGGGGTGCAGCAGGCAGAGGAACTGCTGCCACTGCCAGCACCTGCAGGTGTTCAGGAACCATGAGCTAGGCCTTGGCATTCTTGGCTTGGGTGTTGTAAATGCACAGGTGCAGCACAAGTGGCTCCCCTGTGTTGTGGGCAGCCCAGCTGAGGTTTGGCTGTGGCCTGGCTCCAGTTGAGGATCTCATAAGTGGTGCCAACACCCTCTCTTCCCACTGGGAAGTGTCTGGCTCAATCAGTTGGGTTTCAGCCTCCAACACGGCTCTGATGGCCCCTTTTTTTCCCCCTGAGTGGCATTAGATGCTCCTGTGAATGCTGCTTTCTCTGGCCTCCTTCTGGGGGAAGCCTCCAGCTCTTCTGGACCAGATGGAATGGGAGTTGCAGTCCCATTTTGACGTGCAGACAAGGATTTTTCTGCCTGGTCTGAGAAGCATGTCCATGCCTGTGCCTCCATGGCACAGTCTGGGGACAGGAGATATTTGGCTTTGGGGGGAGGCTCTGGGAATGATCCTGTTTTGGGATTCTGTGCTTTTAAAATTGCTACATGTCCATGCTCACAGGCGTGGGTGTCTTTACAGCAGAGAGACCCAGATTCTGCTTATCCCCTTCTTTTAAGCAAGTGAATAGCCTCTTTTGTAGGCAGGGAACATCTGTTACTTCAGGATTCAGGGCTGAAGGATGAATCATGATGATGGCCAGGCTGAATTAGCACTGCCAGGAAGGGGAGCCTGCCTTGCCCCATCGCACTCAGTCGTAGCCTTGGCTGAGCCCCTTGTGCTGTTAGACCAGTGTGGGCCATCTCCTGAAATCCCCCTAAAACTGAATCACTGCTGTGCTCACACACTGCTTAGAGAAGTCTCTGCAGTGCAAGGGGAGGCCTGGCAGCCCTGAAGGGACAGTGCTGCTCCCCTCCTTGTGCCTGGTCTGCTCCTGGTGTCCCTGCAACCTCCCACCAATGCTCCCATTCAGGCTGGTGTGTGAGGCAGCCCCCAAGTTTCCTTCTGTCCCAGGGTTTTCAAGGCTGTTCATCCTTCCCCTGGAGGAGTGTCAGGCTGGCCAAGTTCTCTTCTGCCTGTTATTCCCCTGCCCCATGTCATGTGGAGCAGCCCATCTTGCTGTTCCCTGACACGATTTCTGCTCAAGCTCCTGCCATGGGCTTTCTCTCCTCCATTATTCCAGGGGCCCTTGTTCCAGCCCTTCTCAGTGTGTGGCCCCCTTTTTAGTTTTACCCTTTTTCTTCCCTTTTGGGAGAGAGCAGAGCTGACCTATTCCACCAAAGTCACACACTGGTTTGGGTTGGAAGGAACCTTAAATTAGCTCATCTCATTTCACCCCATGCCATGGGCAGGGACAACTTCCACTAGCCCAGGTTGCTCCAAGCCTTGACCACTTGCAGGGATGGGGCAGCTACAACTTCTCTGGGCAACCTGTGCCAGGGCCTGCCCACCCTTATAGGGAAGGATCTTCTCCTAATAGCTAATCTAAATCTCTCCTCTTTAGTTGAAAACTGTTCTCCCTTGTCCTATCACTACCTGCCCATGTAAAAAGTTGCCTTCCTCTTACTTTTAAGCCCCCTTCAGGTACTGGAAGGGGCTCTCAGGTCTCCCCAGAGCCTTCTTCCTCTCCAGGTGAACCCCTCCAGCTCTCCCAGCCTGGCTCCAGAGCAGAGGGGCTCCAGCCCTTGGAGCATCTCTGTGGCTCCCTCTGGACCTGCTCAAACAGCTCCATGTCTTCCTTCTGCTGGGTCTTGCAGAGCTGGACACTGTATTAGGTGGGATCTCACAAGGCCAGAGTACAGAGGGAAATGCCCTCCTGTGAGTCCACGTGTCCCTGCCCAGCAGGTTCCTGAGGAGCCCAGAGGGCCGTGTGTGATGCCAGGATGGGACAAGATGAGGTTCCCCTGAGAGAGCAGCACACCCTGGGACATGGCAGCTATTAGCTGAAAAGCACCCTTCTGCAAAAGAGGAGCTAATTGAGGCCCCACAAAGGAAGCATTCACATAGCATTGCCACAGAAGAAGAGGACAACTACTTAGTCTGGTGTGCATGAAGCTAAATTAAATGATAGCCAGCTTTTGCTGAAAGAATTTAATTTAATTTAATTAACAATAACAAAGAAACACCTGTTCTTATTTCACCCCGTGTTAGACTGTCTGAAAAAGTCTCCCTTCTCCAGTTGGTGAAGTCCTCTGCTTCCACCCATGTGGGTAACCCCCCCGGCATTACCTGCCCTTCTGTCCATACCATTTATTCATTGGGCAGCACCTATTGCAGGAGGGCCCCAACCTGCCCCAACCTGGGCCCCAACCTGCCTCCCTCTGCAATTGCTTGTCTGGATGAATCCAGTTGTGAAAACTGTCCCTCACCTCCCCCATGGGTTTGCCTGGGGGTTGGCACAGGACTGCCAAGCCCAGCGTGTCCCCTCCAGAGCAGGGACAGGGCTTGGACTGAGGAGTGTTTGCTGTGCCAGGTGGCTCCTTGCAGGGTTGCTGTTCACAGGCTTTGCCATGTCTGGAGGCAGCCAAGGCCCCCCACGGCCCTGCTTTTAGCACCAGCACAAAGTGTGAGACAATCCCTGCCCAGGGAGGCCTCCTGTGAAACAAAAAAAGGCAGATTGGAGTTCCATTTTGGAGCTTGGGCCAGAAAGGTGAGCGGCCCTGGCAGGGCTCAACACTGGACCTGAAGCACTAAAACCATCTCTGTTGCTGCCAGCAGACACCTGGCCCAGGCCACCTTCCCTGCAGTGCTGGGAAGGGGCTGTCCAGGTCAGGTGGAAGGGCTGGGGGCTCTGCTCTCACCCTTGGGGGGGCCATGGGGAGCTGTCCAGGCCAGCCAGTCCCAAGAGGCCCCAGATGATGCTCTCCTTGCCTTTTGTTCCCACAGAACAAAGTCAATTTTGTGGATGACAGTTTCCCCCCCGGGCCCAAGTCCGTGGGGTTCCCCGAGGGTGACAGTGTGCAGCAGCGGGTCAAGCAGTGGCTGCGGCCCCACGAAATCAACTGCAGCATCTTCAAGGACCGGTCAGTGAAGTGGTCGGTGTTCCGGACACCGCGGCCCTCGGACATCCTGCAGGGCCTGCTGGGGAACTGCTGGTAAGGGGGAGCAAGCTGGACTGACCCCTCTGCCCCTTCTTCCTTCTCCCCCTTCCTCCAGCTCCACCTCGGCCCCCCCAGCCCTACTCAAACCCCTTTATGCCCCCAGGCGTGTAGCCATGCTCTGCCTCACCCCTCCCCGTGCGGCGTGGCGTGGCGGCTGTGCCTGCTGTGCCCGCTGTGCCCGCTGAGGCCGCCACGTCCTGTCCTGCTGGCAGGTTCCTGAGTGCCCTGGCCGTGCTGGCCGAGCGCCCCGAGCTTGTGGAGAGGGTCATGATCACCAGGACACTGTGCCCCGAGGGCGCCTACCAGGTGCGGCTGTGCAAGGACGGCACCTGGACCACGGTGCTGGTGGATGACATGCTGCCCTGCGATGAGTGCGGGTACCTGCTCTTCTCCCAGGTCAGTGCTGCGTGGGAATGAGGGTGCTGAGAGGGAATGAGCAGTGCTCCAGGGGTCAGGGAGGCTCCTCCAGACTCTTCCAGGAGGGGACTGATGGAGGTGCTGCTGGGGTTCCTGTGAGACTCCTACTCTGTGCTATGTGGGGAATTTAAAGTCATAGAATGGTTAAGGTTGGAAAAGGCCTCCAAGAGCATAAAGTCCAACCTCTGATCAAATCCCCCACTGCCCACTAAACCATGTCACAAAGTGCCATGTTGACTCGTTTTTTGAACAGTTCCAGAGATGACTCCACCACCACCCTGGGCAGCCTGTGCCAGTGCCTGACCACTCTTTTAATTAAGAGATTGTCCTTAATACCCAGCCTGAACCTTCCTTGGCAAAATTTGAGGCCTTTTTCCCTTATCTTATGGCTGGTTTTCTGGGAGCAGAGCCGAATTGCCCCCCAGGCTCCACCCTCCTGGTCAGGGTGTTACAGAGAGTGAGCCTCCTTTTCTCCAGGCTGAGCCCCCCCAGCCCCCTCAGCTGCTCCTGCTGCTCCAGCCCCTCCCCAGCTCCGTTCCCTTCCCTGGACACGCTCCAGCCCCTCAGTGTCTTTCCTGTCATGAGGGGCCCAGAAGTGCCTCCAGCACTGAATGTGCCCCAGCAGTGCCAGCACAGGGACAGGCTGGACACACCATGGCTGGCACAGCCCAGGTGCCCTTGGCATTCTTGCCCACCTGGGCACACCTGGCTCATGTTCAGCCACTGCTGACCAGCACCCCCAGGGCCTTTCCTGATGGGCACTTTCCAGACACTCTGTCCCAAGCCTGGAGCTGTCTGAGATTGGTGTGACCCAAGTGCAGGATTGGGCACTGAGCCTGTTTGCACCCTATTTGCAGCTCAGGATCCTGCTCTTTGCTGTGTCCTCAAGACAGCTGAACTCTTTGAGGCCATAATACACATCTTTTTTGGGGTGGGGAGGGGAGAGGGATGGGTGGAGGGAGCCCTTTTGGCATTTTCCAGGCTGTAGTGGAGAAGTTTCATTCACAGGTTCTTTTCCCACACTCTTCTCCCCACTACAGCCACTTCCACTTGCAGGGAAAGCCATCCTTACCCTTCATGTAAAGGAAAACGTTTTAAACTGTGTTTTGCCCTGTGAGGGGCTGAGGGAAAGCTGTTTCTTTCCTCTGCGGGGACGTCTGGCAGCTTGGCTTTGCCAGGGAGGGACTGTGGAGAGGGAGGGAATGGCACATGGAGCATCCTGTTCCAAGCCAGTGCCCAGTTGCTCTGAGCACTCTGGGGTGGGATCTGCTTGGATGAGCGGAGCTCCCTCAGCCGCTTCTGGACGTCACCAAGCGTTGTGCCCACCCTGCCTGCCAGGCCCAGGGGCTCTTGCTGGGATCATGTCCATGAAGGAGACTGAGAACATCTTTATTGAAGCTCAGGCAGCAAAATCTGCCAAAGAAAACCAAGTGGCACTGTCAGGAGGAGGCAGGGACTCTTGGGTTGGAGTTTGTTCTGCAAATCCCAGTTCTCTGCTTTCTGACACACAGTCCCAAACGGTGTCATGTGTAGATTATGTCAGGACAGGACTCTGAAACTTTGGACAAGGCAAGAAGGAGTCTGTGTGTACGTTCTACCTCTGGTAGACAGAGAGGATCCAGATGCATTTCTTTATTTCAGATTTACCTGTCTTGGTTTTTTGTTTTCGATCCATCTTTCCTCTCTTACGAATTTCAAGTTTGCTTTTGATGGGGATTTTTTTTTAATATTGAAGGTTTTCACATGAGCTGGGCTTGCCTTTCCTTTGTTTCCAGGGGCATCTGAATTGTGTTGAGATTTTTGTGCTGTGTTCAGCTGTGTGAGCTGGATGTGGGGGCTAAAAAAGGAAAAACACAGTTTTAAAAATAAAGGAAAATCAGGCTCTTATCTGAGCTCCCTGGCTGCAGCTCAGGCAGCAATAAACAACGTGGATTTTGTTGAGTGAGGGACCCAAAAACCAGCAAAAAGCACTTGTAAGCTCTCTTTATCCATCAGAAAGAAATCTTCACTGCCCTCCTTTCCTTTGCCAGCTCTTGGCTGCCACCTGTGAGTCACACACAGTCACAATGTCCCAGTGATTTTCCTTGCTGCCCTCCAAGCACCGGATACCAAACCCCATCTGCCGGGGAAAAAACTTGCATCTTGTAATTAGGGCTTGTAATTACTCCTTGTGCTGGAGCAGAGGACTTGGACACTCCAAGATTTTGGAGTTTGTCCTTGAGGCAGTGTCTATTCCACGGGTGAAATCTGATCAGTCCCACAGCTGTGTGAGCTCTGGGCCATCTCCTCTGCCCCAGGGCTGCTGGTTTTGGTTTGCAGCAGAGTTCCAGCTCTTCCAGATGTGCTCCATATCATACAAATCACAGACTCTCCTGAGCTGGAAGGACCTATGAAGGTCATGGAGTCCAACTGCTGGCCCTGCTCAGGACACTCCAACAATCCCACCCTGTCCCTGAGATTGTTGTCCAGACAGTCCTGGAGCTCTGGCAGCCTTGGTGTCCTCTTCCACTATTAAACCTTGTTAAATCCAGGTTGAAGCAGGTGGAAGGGGCTCTTACTCTGCAAGGTGAGCACCCACTCTGCCAGCCTGGCTGCTGGACAGCCCTGGCTGCAGCTCTGTCAGCATCCAGGCCTCTTGGATGTTCACTCCAGGACTTTTTCCCAAGGGGAATTAAGCTGTGCAAACAAAACACCAAGCAGAGAGTGCCCCTTGGCCAAGGGAAGGAGCTCCTGGTGGCTTGGCCTTGCTGCTCCTGCCTCTCCATCTCCCGTGGCAGTGGAGGGGCTGGCAGAGGTGGGTGAGAGGGGCTTTCCCATGTGCTGCCCGGGGTGATGATGTCCCTCCCTGTCTCACAGGCCCAGAGGAAGCAGCTGTGGGTGGCCCTCATCGAGAAGGCGCTGGCCAAGCTCCACGGTTCATACTTCGCCCTCCAGGCGGGGCGTGCGATCGAGGGCCTGGCCACACTCACGGGGGCCCCCTGCGAGAGCCTGATGCTGCAGGTCAGCTCCACCAACCCTCGCGAGGAGCCCATTGACACTGACCTCATCTGGGCCAAGATGCTGAGTTCTAAGGAGGCTGGGTAAGACGAGGCAGGAGGGAGCATGGCAGGAGCAGGGGTGCTCCGAAAGGGGGGTGAGGGGGTCTGCTCTTGCCTGTAGAGGCTCAGAGTGAAGGGGCTGCTGCATTACCTGGTGTGAGCCCACCACTCATCTGGAGCATTGGTGGAGCTCCTCCTCCAAGCTCTAAGAAATTATTTCTCCTGTGAGTAATCCTCATAGGAGATTAGGATCCTGGTGAACTTCCCTGTGCACTGCTCTCCTCCGGGAGTCTGGAAGGGGCACTGAGCCCACTTGCCTTGCTTTGAATGTTTTTGTGTTCTGAAGTGTTTGGCCCAGCATGTCTCCCACCCATATGTAGCATCGTTGCTAGCCACACCTGGGCATGGCTAGAGCCAGTCCAGAGGGGACAGAGCCAAAGAAGAGACCTCTTGCTCATCCCTCTGGCAGGAGGGCAGCTGGGTTGTCTGAAGGTGCTAAATGGGAGGTGGGTAACTCCCAGCATGTGGTGTCCCCCCAAAACTGGTGCAGACCTCCTGCCCCCAAATAGTCTGTTCTCACCCCTGCCATATAGACCACTTGCCTTTCTCTGTTTTTCTGCCAGGCAGCAGAGCCAGGCAGGACCCCAAAGCCTGGCAGAAATGGGGTGGGGTTTGGGCAAAGCTCTGGTGTGCAGAGCAGCTCACCATGCAGCCTGGGCTCAGGGTGCATGTGAGCAAATCGAGAGAGCTCTGGCCAGTGGGGCTGGGCACTGCCTGGGGAGCTTACAGTGTTATTGCAAAGATGGAACATCCAGGAGCTTCCTAGGGGGAAGCTGGGCATGCCTGGAGTGGTAAGGATGAGCTTCCCCCATGCCAGGCCTGGCAGGACACAGAGGGTTTGCTGTCCCTGTGCAGGTTCCTCATGGGCGCGTCCTGTGGCGGAGGCAACATGAAGGTGGACGACATGGCCTACGAGAGCATGGGGCTGCGGCCACGGCATGCCTACTCCATCCTGGATGTGAGGGATGTGCAAGGCTTCAGGTGAGCAGGCTGGAGGCTGCCCTGCTGCCCTGCTCCTGCCCACAGCCCCAGCAGAAACCCTGGGCACAGAGAACTGAGTGTGCTGGAGAAGGCCTGGGGGACTCCCATCCCAAGGTGTCGCAAGATTCTGTTGTCACAGGAGCTGTACTTGCCTGGTGCTGGCCCTGTGTCCAAGTGTAGAACGGTTCACCAGATTTCATGAGACACACAGGACTGTGTAGAGCTCTCAACTCAGTGAGGTGGTCAGAGGATCCTGCTCACCTTTGGAGGGAGAGGGGATTGAAATGGGAGCTGCCCCCACAGCCAGGGTGCTGTAGGGAGCCCCATTTTCAGCCATGTCACACTCAACAGCCACTTCCCTGCTGAGCCCCATCCCCACAGCACCTGGCAGAGCCCCTTGGGCAGGGAAGGGCACAAGGAGCAGCAGGACAGGGGCATCTGGGGCCACGATGTGGGTGACAAGTCAGATCTGGTATGCTGTGAGAGCTTTGGGAGAAGTGAGGGGGTGCCCTCTGCGGGGGGTTGGCTGGGTGTCTCCCTCCTCCTGGCTCTCTGACACCGTGTTTCCCGTTCCCAGGTTGCTGCGGCTCCGGAACCCCTGGGGCCGCTTCTCCTGGAACGGCAGCTGGTCGGACGAGTGGCCGCACTGGCCAACTCCGCTGCGCCACGACCTGATGCCCCACGGCAGCAGCGAGGGCGTGTTCTGGATGGAGTACAGCGACTTCATCAAGTAGGCACAGGCTGTGGGGCAGGAAGCCGGGCGGGGACAGACAGTGGGACATGGGATCAAGATGGGGCAGGCCGGACTGGGAATTCCCAGGAGGTGCAGCATGGTGGGGTGTGGGCACGGAGCAGTGTGTCCCCCAGGGCTGAGCCCAGCTTCCCACAGGTATTTTGACTCCGTGGATATCTGCAAGCTCCATTCGGACTGGCACGAGGTGCGTGTGCAGGGCATGTTCCCCAACAAGGCCAACGGGCCGGTGACAGTGACATCGCTGACGGTGTTGGAACGTGCAGCCCTGGAGTTTGCCCTGTTCCAGGAGGGCAGCAGGTGAGCTAGGGGGGCTCAGCCTGGAGAAAAGGAGGCTCATCAGGGAGGACCTTCTCGCTCTCCACAACTCCCCCACAGGAGGACAAGAGGAAGTGGCCTCAAGTTGTGCCAGGAGAGGTTTAGATTGGATATTGGGGAAATTTCTTCACTGAAAGGGTGGTCAGGCCCGGGCGCAGCTGCCCAGGGCAGTAGTGGAGTCACCATCCCTGGAGGGGTTTAAAAGCCCTGTGGATGTGGCACTTGGGGACATGGGTTAGAAGTGGCCTTGGCAGTGCTGAGGAAACAGTTGGACTCGATGGTCTCAGAGGGCTTTTTAAACCTAATGATTCTCTGGGCCCTGGGGAAATCCCAAACACATCACCCTTTTGCCACATGGCATCCCACAGGGTCACAGAGTTGAAGGGTAGGCTTCCATCAGCATGCACTTCATTCAGGTCTTTGGAACTGCCTATGTTTTAGCTGGAACCCAACCCCTGAACACGGCCTGGTTCCCGAGGCTGGATTTTTGGGACAGTGGAATAATGGGTCTTCCTCTGGACCTGCCATCCTGCCTGTGGCCTGGGTGACATGTGACCCTTCCCTCCCGGCACAGGCGGTCGGACATGGTGGACAGCCACCTGCTGGATCTGTGCATCATGGTGTTCCGGGCCACCTTCACCAGCGGGAACAAGCTGAGCCTGGGCCGGCTCATGGCCCACAGCAAACGAGCCGTCAAGAAGTTCGTCAACTGTGATGTGATGCTGGAGCCGGGCGAGTACGCCGTGGTGTGCTGTGCCTTCAACCACTGGAGCACTGCCCTGGCCAGCCCTGCCGCCCAGGGTGAGGGGCTGCAGGGCATCTGGGGGAGGCAGAGGGGGCAGAGCCTCACCGTGGGGACCTCACTGGAGGTGGAGGTTGTGTGCACATGCAGTGACCCAGTAGCTGCAGGGGGTTGTGGTCTGGGGGACAGTCTCCCTGATCCCCCCTTCTCCGGATATCTCCACAGCTTCCAGTCCCACCAGCAGCCGACCAGCCACTGATTATTCCAGCTACATCCTGGCCATCTACAGCTCCCGCCTGGTGATGGTGGAGCAGGTGGAGGCCCAGCCCACCACGCTGGCAGATGCCATCATCCTACTGACTGAGAACAAGGGCGAGCGCCACGAGGTGGGTGAGGGGCACAGGGCAAGGGCTGGACCCCTCGGGGCTACGGTGGGGACGGGGGGTGATGCTACCAGTGGGAGCCTGGACCCTGCTCTGCAGTGTCTTCAGTCAAGGAGGGCTGTGCCAGCTCTGGCTGCCACCCCAGGGATGCCCACCCCCTTGCTCCCTGGGGCAGCGTGGGGCACCCCAGCAGATGGGCAGCCCCTGGCTGGACTGGAAGATGCCAGTCCAGGGGTTTTGATTTGGGGGCAGGGGTGCCCCAAGGCTTCATCTCCTTCCCCTGCTGTGCTGCCCAGGGCCGTGAAGGGATGACCTGCTACTACCTGACACATGGCTGGGCAGGGCTCATCGTGGTGGTGGAGAACCGGCACCCCAAGTCCTACCTGCATGTCCAGTGCGACTGCACCGACAGCTTCAACGTGGTGTCCACGCGTGGCAGCCTCAAGACGCAGGACAGTGTCCCCCCCCTGCACAGGTCCGGGGTAGGCAGGGGTGGGTCACGGGGGCTGCCCACGGGGCTGGGGCTGAGGCAGAGGCGGGGACTGGCAGGGAGGAGTGGACAGAGGGTGGGAAGGGTGGGATTGCCAGGGTAGAGGCCCCTGCCCTGAGCCCGTGCTCTCTCCACAGGCAGGTGTTGGTGATCCTCTCCCAGCTGGAGGGTAACGCCGGCTTCTCCATCACGCACCGCCTGGCGCACCGCAAAGCCACCCAGGCCTTCCTCAATGACTGGATGCTGACCAAGGGCACCCACAACCCGCTGCTCACGCCCGAGGTCGCGGGGCTGCACGGCCCCCGGCCCCTATGACGAAGCGCCTGCCCCTCCCTGCCCAGCTGCCCTGTCACCGTCCCCGAGCCCCTGGCCCGGGGTGTCGCCCCGAGCCGGCAGTGCTGAGCCGTGGGGCACAGCCTAGGGATCACTCCCAGCACTTTGCCCCACACTGCTGGGCTGGGGGAGCTCTCGGGGCCAGGCCCAGCCCTTCCAGCTGCCCCACCCCGGCCCCGCCGGCCCCCACGCACTTTACAAGGAGCGGTGGGGGCACGGGGCCATCTCAGGATCCCACCTGCCCTGTACCTGCGCTGGGCCCGGTGCCCTCTGCCTGCCCTGGGGACTGTGGGGCAGGAGGGGCTGGAGGTTGCTGTCGAGGCCCTTCCCAGGCACCACGCTCAGGACTCTGCCCCTTCCCGCGGCGCCAGCGCTGCAAAAAGAATATACCTCTGATGTCTGTCCGTCTGTGTGACCCTCCGTCTGTCCCTGGGCTCTCCTTCTGTCTTGTTCCCCCATGTCCACTCCCAGGACCAACGTGGCACTGAGAATGGGCTGGGGGATGCAAGGGTCACCCCACCATGGTGCTGCCCATGCCAGGGACCCACTGTGGTGTCTGGACCCCCCATCCAACCCACCCGTCCCAGGTGCTGTGCTGGGGAGGAAAAGGCATGGGGTTGTTCTGGAAAGCTGCTCTGACGGGTTTCACTTTAACTGGGGTGAAACTCGGAGGTGCTCCCTGTGCCACGGATCCAGGTGGGGAACGAGGCCACGGGGTGATACTCATGGGGGCTGTGGCGGTGGGGACCCCTCTCAGCTGTCACTCAAGTGTTACTATGCAAAGGCAGCCGGTGGAAGCAGTGCCTGGAGAGAAGCCATGGCCCGAGCTGGGCTCAGCCCCCGGGCACTGCCCGGCAGGGCAGCAGGTACAGGCCGGGGGCAGGGAGCAGGTCCCTGGTGTGTGCTGGGGAGGGGAGTGCTTTTAGGGGGAAAGTGGAGAGCCCTCTCCTTCAGAGGCCGAGTGCTGTGAGAGGCAGTGAGCACAAGGTGAAAATGCGAGGGCCTCGGGTGCTGCCGGTCCCATGAGTGCTCCAGGGTGGGGACTCATCCTGGTGGGAGCTGCTCCCATGTTTTCAGGGCATCGTGGCTCTCTGACTTGGCATGTGCGTGTGTGTGTGTGTGTGTGTGTGTGTGTGTGTGTGTGTGTGGTTTGGGGGCCCCCCTGTGTACCTTCCCCTTCCCGAGCTGTGTGGACTTGCAGCTGAGGGGGGTGGTGGGCAATGCTGGACCCTCTTCTGGCAGGGGCTGTGGTGGGGGGCACCCTGCACCCCAAACCCTGCACCAGCAGCTGGGCTGGGCAGGGGGTGTGAGGGGCTCTGCCCAGCCTGACCTGCTGTGTCCCCCAGGGAGCAGGGGGTGGGCAGGGGGTGGGCTGCCCTGCACCCTCCGGGCCCCCCCGGCTGGGGCTGCTGAGCCAAGCTCTGTCTGTATTTTTGTTTGTCGATCTGTTTTCTCTCTTTCCAGCTACTTCCTCCTCGGGATGATTTGTCCTTCACTTTTTTTTCTCCTCTCTGTCTTTCTGAGCTGTGAATATTTTTAACCCTGTAAATACTGTCCAGCTCTTCAGAATCATAGGATATTTTATCAATTGTAAATCAGATCAATAATCCCTGTATGATACGAATTATCCATGGGTGGTTTTCAAACTCAGGTTCTGATGGACCAAATAAAGTTTTGTTTTTTACTGAAGCTGCCTGGTTTTGTTGTGGAACAGACAACAAGGATGAGGGGGGAGGTTTAGGGGTCAAAGCAAAGGGTCTTGAGGGCATTTCCATGAAGCATTTGGCAGTGCTGGAGGGAGAGCTGGGCACGAAAAAGGGGGAATTTGAGGGGTTTTTTTAGCTGCACTTTGAGGCCCAGGGGGCGAAAAAGGCTGTGCAGAGGTGAAACAAAGCAAAATCCAGAAAATCTCTGTAAACCAAGTGGTAAGTTTCGTCTCGGAAGGCCGAGCAGGGCTGTGCTGTGGCCGGGAGAGGGCACCCACCGCCCGCCTGGCCGCGCTGCCTTTGCCATCCTCATCCTCCTGCCTCAGTTTCCCCGCCCGCACCGCGGGCTGCGCTGGTGCCGTGGCCGTGCCCGCTGCTCGGCGGCACCGCGGCCGGGCCGGGGCCGAAGGGGCAGTGCTGCCTCGTCCCCAGCACCCAGGGCAGCACCAGCTCCCTGCCATGCCCCTGTCCGGCAGCAGCCAGGCTGACAGGGGGAGCTTTCCGGCTGAGCGGAGCGGCCGGCTGTGTGCCAGCCCGCGCTCGCCCCGGGTGGGCACCCTGAGACCAGTAGGGAGAGACAGAAGGAGAGGATTTCGGTCTTTCTTACAGCAACTTGTAATAGATTTTTCCAGGCGAAACATCTTTGCATTCAGGAGGCCCTGTCACAAGCCATCAGCCTCAGCCGGGGAGAAACAGATGGAGAGTTAATTTTGGCGGGGAGGGCACTGCCACGCTCCCTCCTCTCCCTCAGTCTGCTCAGGGAGAGCAGCGGGTTTAACCCTCGCGGCTGCCATGGGAAGCTGCTGCCTGGGCCCTGTTCCCTCCTGGCCACCCCAGGGAGCTGTGTGGACACCACAGGACCACCCCACGTGTGATGGGGGTGCCCCCACTCCCCTCTGTGCTGCTCAGAGCCAAGGAGATGCTGGGACATCTCAGCCCAGTGACCTGGTGGTGGCCTTTGTCGTGATGACCAGCACAGGTGGGTGACTGTGTCCTGCCTTGCCACGGCTCTCTGAAGCCATGCCTGGTGAGCCCCGTGCCAGCCAACACACCGGGAGCATCTTCTGCTGTGCCAGCAGCTTGGCACGGCAGGGCTGGTGCAGCTGGGACAGTCAGGTGGGCTGGTGTGTGGAGAGGGTGCCATCTCCCAGGAGCAGGCACAGAGATGGCAATGATGCTGCCTGGGTCACTTTGGGCAGCCCTCAGGACACCTCCAACATCATGTACTCGGCTGAGAGTTGTGATGTGGCCATGGAAAGGTTGGTGTTGAAATCAAACCCTAATTGGGCCAAACTCCCAGAGCTGAGGCAGCATTAACTGCTTTATAATTACATATAATTGTGTGGCAAGAGAGAAAATTGTGTTTGACACATCAGCTCTGGAGCAGAGTGTCACTTCATCAGGAAATTTGTCATCCCTTGGCTCTGTCAGTCTTGAGTCTGAGGTCTGAAGGGGGAGATGGGGATGGGCACTGGGAACCAGTGGGGATGGGATGTGGGCACCAGTGGGGGTGGGCAGTGGGTCAAGGGAAGGCTGTATGGAAGGGAATGATGGACGGCAGGACATGGAGAGGGGAGTGGAAACAGGAGTGCTGTGGTACTGAGCCATACGAAGAGCAGTGAGGCACAGCTATGGCTGCAGAGGCAGGGAGCAGGCAGGAGCTGTCCCACTGGCCTGGCCTGGCTGTGACACCTCACTCAAGGGGCTGTGGCTGCAAAAAGCCAAGGGACAGCACAAGTCACTCTGGGGATGTCCACACACCAGCTCGTGTGTGGGGGACAGCGCAGCTGGACAGGCTGCTGTGGGCACGTGAGCCCACCCACTGCTGCTGCCCCCACACTGGTCCCCTTCACACACCGGGCTGCACCCAGGAGGGTGCTCACGTAGGTGAAGGTCAAGGGTGGTGGTGCCCTGACAGAGGTGTCCAGAGAGATGGACTATGGCCCATCCCTGGAAGTGTCCAAGGTCACGTTGGATGGGGCTTGGAGCAACCTGGGCTGGTGGGAGGTGTCCCTGCCTGTGGCAGGGGGTGGAACAATATGGGCTTTAAGGTCCCCTCCAATCCCAACAATTCCATGATTCTATAAGAAAGTTACCATCCCATCAGCACAGTCACCACCCCTCCACCCACCGATCCTAGGGATGTCTCCCAGGGATGGAGATGGGAATGTGGGTGCTTGCTGTGGGATCCTGATGGGCACTGGCCTCTGTTGGACGCTGGCACCAGCACCGCGGGGGCTGCACGAGGAGGGGGCACGTCGGGGAGCGAGGGCTCGAGCGCTCTCTGTGATTCACTCTGACTATAATGGGAGCTGCTGGTGAATATTTTATGGCTCCCACAGGGCAGATAGAACATATTGTGCATTTTACGCCACAAATCTCCGCCTGGAGACAGAGGGAAGCTTAAAAAAGAGCAGTACCAGCGCTATGCCGGGCTGGAGGGGGGCAGAGCTGCAGCACCGCTGCCAGCGCGGGGGTCACAGCGGCATCGCTGCCCACCAGTGCCACCCTCCCCGGGCTGAGCCAGAGGTGCCCCGAGACTAGCATCAGCCCGGGCACGGGGGATGCTCTGCGGCTGCAGGACGGGGCTGCGGCGGCGGCTGCGGCGGCTGCCCCGGGCCAGGCCCGGCAGCTCTGCGGCTCTGCGGCGCAGGCGAAGTGCTTTGCCCGGGGCTGAGCCCTGCAGGAGGGTCCCTGCCTGCGCCCCGGCCTGCCTTCCTCTTCGTCAATAATGCAGCCCCAGCCCCGGGCGCCCGCCGGCACTGCCCGCAATAATGGGTCGGGAAGCGAGCGGGCCCCTCCTCACCCCGCGCTGTGCCCCGCTCTTCCAGGAGCTGCAGAGCCGCGGCAGAGCCTTCACCTTCACAGGCAGCAGCCGCTGCTGCTGCCCAGCCTGCAGGCACCAGGAGCCCCATCTCCATCCCAGCAGCTCCTGGAGGGGGCGGGTGCTGCTGGCCCCTGGCTGGTCCCACTCAGGAAGGACACGTGGAATGGCCATCGCCACCACCATGTGCCATGAAGGTGGCACAGGCTGGGACCCCCTGCCCTGCTGCAGGACAGTGCGTGTGGGGGTGAGCTCTGGGAGCTGGGGTGCTCATCCCACTCCCCTCGAGCACATTCCAGTGCCAGCCAGGCAGGGAAACCTTATGGATTGTGCCCACAGCTGTCTGCACCCACCTGGGCTGGGCTGGAGCTGGGGGAGGCACCTGGAACCCTCACAACAATGGGAAGAGGAGAAAGAGAAGGAGGAGGATGCAGGTACAGGCACCAGTGGGTCAGGGCCAGCCCATGGGTACCACAGTGAGTGCTGAGCAGGCCTTTGACTCTCCCACCTCGAGACCTCCAGCTCCCCCAGAGCCACCACCCAGCAGGGCAAGGACCTGATGCTTGGGAGAAGCTCCCCGAGATCTGGGTCCTGAGTCTGAACTCAGGCTGCCTGGGAAGCCGTCGCCAGCCCTCATGCTGGCTGAGGGGGCACAGGCAGCCACCAGGGAGGGCCAGTCTGTGCCCCAGTGGCATCACCATACCCATATCGCCCACATCCCCAGCTCTGATGGGTGAGTGGAGCTCCCACCATCTCCCCACATTCCAAATGGGCAGAGCTGCAGAGGGGGGTTGTGAAGCAGCTGTGGGGCCCTCACCTGGGGGTCACGGTTTCACATGGTCAGGTGGCTTCACAGCAGGACTGCAATGGCATCCCGAGGGGCCACGCGGTCCCCCAGCTGGGTCTTCCCAGGGACAAGGCTCAGGGGATGACGCAAACACTCACCCCCGTGGGACCATCAGCATGGAGAAGACTTTGCCGGGCTGAAGAGGAAAGTCCCATCCCAGGGCGCTCCTCTCCTCCTCCTCCTTCTCCTCCTGGGCTCTCCATCCGAGGGGTGCGCGGGGTCCGGGCCGGCACAGCTGGAGCCGCGGCGGCCGCCGCTGTCACGGGCTGGGCTATCGAATCTGAAAGCAATTAAAGCCATCACCAGCGCTCGCTCGGGGCTGGCTCCAGGCTGCAGGGAACCTGCCACAACAGATCATGTGCTCGGTGCTGCTGGCCCGAGGACCTGCTCCCACCCGCGCCCCGACACGCAGCGCCGCGGCCGGGGGAGGCCGGTGAGGGGCTCCTGGGGCGCCTCGGATGGGGGATCCTGCTGCCCGGGGGCTCCGCAGAGGGGCTTGGCCACCAGCTCCGGCCACCACTGCTTGTGGGGACGAAGAGATGGCAGTGCTGGGTGGCTCAGCGGGGTTCCCGTGGCTGCCGGGGAGGGTTCGCACCCTGGTGATCTCCCGTGGGGCACAGAGGGGCTGGTTGGGCACAGCTGGGAGCTGGTGGATTTTCTTGGCAGGGTGGCCACAACCCACGCGCCACGGCTTGTCCCATACGGTGACAGCGGGGACAGCCCCAGAAGGTCGTATCCTTGGGTGGGGGCAAGAAGGAGCAGCCCCTGACCTGGACAGCTGCTGGAAAAGGGGTGGGTGATGGAGAGGTGCTGTGACGGCGCAGCCCCCCTTTATCCTGGGACGAGGAGGGGGCTCTCACCAAGGCCCTNCTCCCCCTCCCCCCCCGCCCCGCTCCCTTTTGGGTATTCCGCGGCCGCCAGCCCCTCTCCCCACTCGGGCCCGATCCAGCCGTCCAGGAGCATCTCCCGGCGCTAAACCCATCCCGGCGCTCCCGGGGGGCACGGCGGGGCGGGAGGTCCCCCCTCCTCGGGCACCGCACAGTTAAGCAGAAGTTTGCTGGTACGGAAGTTGCACATTGTCTTGAGGCACATTTTCTGTTTTTTCACTTGTGAAATATTTCTGTCAGAACCAGTTAATGTACAAATTAGCAGCGGTGGTCTCTCTTACGTCTTCTGACTCACTAATTTGACAGGGGGTGTTTCGGTGGCGGAGCTCGCTCTTGACAGGCAAACGGGAGGTCAGGGACCCGCAGGGGGAGGAGGCTCCGAGCCGCGTCTTCCCGGGGGTCTTCTCCTTCCTAGCCCACCCTACCGCTCCCGTGGGTAGCCCTGGCTGGAGCAGTTGAGCTTGGATTTGGTGCTTTCTCCGCCACAAATCAAATTTTACCCCCAAAAGAGCTCCTGTTTTAGGTAGGGAGTCTGGGGTCGGGGGTTAACATTTTTGGGGTCCTGCAGGCAAACCCAAGGGATCCGGCAAGAGGAGGGGACATGGACGTTGTTCTCCACATCACGGCCACATCCTTCACCTTCACCAGTCCGGGAATTCAGCTTTGCATTTCAGGATGACCCCACACCCCAACAGCCCCCATCCTTCTCCTGCCGTTAGAGAGAAACCAATTGATGCGCTCATTCTCTGTGCACATCATCCCTCCATCCCGGGTTATCCATGAGCCGAGGGGCTGCACGGCCCCCTTTTATTTCTCCATCTGCATAACTGGGATATTAATGAGATGGGGAGGGGGCACACCGCTGCTGGGGGGGCTGGAGGCACCAGCTGGGCATCATGGGCACGGAGGGGAGAATCCAGAGCTGGCTGTGCCTGGGAGACACAGCCCCAGCGTTGAGCAATGCTCAGGACCATGGCGTGCAAGCTGTCCCCGGGCTAAAGGCTCCCGCGACAGATGGACCTCGCGCCGTGCCCGGGAGGTCAGCGGCTCTTCGGGCCGTGCAGGGATGGATGTGTGCTCAAACCCACCAGCATCTGCCTGTGCCACCCTCCTCTGGCATCCAGGGACTGCAGCGGGTTGGCCCAGGATGGAGCTGGATGAAGCCGGGCACCTCCAGGAGCAGAGGAAGGAGCTCGGTCGGTGGCTGCTCACCCCAGTCCCGCTGTCCTGCTGTGCCAGGAGCTGGAAATGAGCCCAGGAAGGTGATCTCCACCCCGTGGGAAGGGCAGCTCCAGGACACACTGGTGCAGCCCCTCGTTTTCCTCATGTCTCCTCTTTCTGTTGATGTTTGCTGAGGGGTTTTGGGGATTTGAGCTCTCCTTGTCATTGACTTTACTTGTAAAGAAGTAACCTCCCCAGGGCGCTGGGGCTGCTCCCTGTGACCAGCAGCCACCCGGCAGTGCCAGACCCCTGTAAAACCCTCCCCTTTGGGGGCAGGTAGGGTGCCTGGGTGTTCAGATCTGGTATTTCACTTCAGGGCAGCACCCTAAGGAGCTGAGTGGTCCTCATGTCTCCTGAGGTTCAGCTCCATTTTCAAACATTCTGTTCCCAAACCAGACCCCTGAGATGTTGCCCTGTGCCAGTGACACCAGCAAGAGCGAGAAAAACAGTTTTATATCCCACTGCATGGAAACAGTGGCTTGGTCCAGCCTCTCCCTTGGCAGCAGCAGCGAGTCTGGAGAGGAACTGGGAACTTCCACTTCCTCTTTCTCAATGAAAAATGGAAGTTTGCTTTCGAGGGATGAATCCATGCCCAGCTGGCAGATGCAACCCATCTGTGGTGATGCTGGCAAGGATGCCCAGGCAGTGCCCATACAGGCCCACACCACAACACAGAGGGGATCATGACCCTTGAAGGAGCTCAGCTACAGCATCAGACTTTTCTTGACATGGCCAGTGTCAGCAGGATCCCACCCACCCCAGCTCCTCCTGGCAGCTTAATGCAGATATCTCACTTCTCCCCATAACTGAGAAATCCCCAGTAGCCATGAGGTGGCATGGAAACCACTGGGCTTCCAACAGGGAAAGCTGCCTACTGCATCTACCATTTCCTAGCTTGCTTTCGGCAAGAGGATTCAGACAGAAGAACGGGAGAGAGCTCCAGAGTGAGGCAGCAGCTTTCCTTCACAGCCACATCCCAGCCTTCCTGGGGCCACCTGAGATGCCACATCATGGCAGGGTGTCAGTGCCATGGAGAGACACTGAGGGCACGGTTAGATTGGATATTAGGAAAAATCCTTCCCTGTGAGGATGGGCAGGCCCTGGCACAGGTTGGGCAGAGAAGCTATGGCTGCCCCATCCCTGGAAGTGTCCAAGGCCAGGCTGGACAGAGCTTGGAGCAACCTGGGGTGGAAGGTGTCCCTGCCCATGGCAGGGGATGAAACGAGATGAACTTTAAAGGTCCTTCCAACTCAAACCATTGCATGATCCTATGAGTGGCTGCCTGTGGCACACGGGGTGGCTCGGGGAGCGAGGGCTCTGTGTAGGACTTGTGGCTTTTAGGGGCTGCCTGGGAGCTCCAGCGAGGAGCAACTCACCTGTGGGAGGGCCTGGCACGGCTGGAAAGCAGAGGCATCTCAGAGCTGATGGACACCCCAGGGCTGTGAGAGACCTCCCCAAACCCAGTCCGCCGCCAGGGAGGCCCTCGGTCTGTCCAGGGTGGTCACAGCTCTGCAGCCCAAGGCATGGCCGGTCCCCCCACACCTTCAAATGCACCCAGCACAGCGGGCCCAGCTCGCTCCTGCCGTGTCCCGGCGGGGACGGGGACCCGCGCTGGGCTGTCACACCCCGAGGAGCTGCCGAGCGCCTTATCCGGCACGGGGGGCTGCGGGAGCACTTAGCGCCTTATCCGGCACGGGGGGCTGCGGGAGCACCGAGCGCCTTCCCCGGCACGGGGGGCTGCGGGAGCACTGAGCGCCTTCCCCGCCGCTGCCTGCGAGGAGCTGCCGCATGCAGGGGCGGCCGGGGCGAAACAGCTCAGGCAGCACAAATCGACTGTGACAGCCCCAGAAAGGCTGAGCCCGGGGGTGCGGAAAAATACAAGTTAGTTTCCTTTTCCTTACCATATGCTCCCCTTCAGCTGTGGGCGGCACGATAATTACTGCCATCCACCATGCTGGTCTGGCTTGTCACACAGGCTGCGCGGCTCCGCGGCCAGTGCTCGGCACGGCCTCGGCCCCACGGCACGGCTGCCCCACGGCACGGTTGCCCTGGCCCCACGCGTGGGGACAGCGGGGTTGGGGGTCCCGGTCCCCGGGCTGTGCCCTTCCCTGCATCACGAATGTCAGCCTGAGGGCAGCAGAGGTGGGGAGTGAGACTCAGCCCCTCTTCTCTCGGTGGTGTCTCCTGGGAGGCACATGTCACCTTGCTGTTGACTTTGATGTCAGTGCCACCTCACCAGCCATCCCCAGCTCCCTTGCAGCCAGGTGTGAACATCTGTGTCTCTCTTCACAGGATGCTGCTGGGGATGCCCGTGCCAGATCCCACTCCTGGCTGCTGAGAGACCTCCAGGGCCAGCTACTGCTTGGGACCAGGAGCAGATGAGCTCTGCAGGGCACCCCAAAGGTCAGGAGGGGGTGGGCTGTGAGCTGGGCATTGCACCAGAACACCTTCAGAGGCATTTCCAGCCCCAGGGGTGCTGGGGCTCTGCAGGGACACAGCTGCTGTCATGTAGGAGGAACACCATACCCTAAAGAATGTGCTGTCACCCTGGCATGTACAAAGCACAAGTCACGTCAACCTTCTCCAGGGCACCAACCCAGGGCACCCACCCTCCTCCAGGACACCCTTCTCCAGTCTGGGGTCTGGCAGGGAGGTAGCTCTGTACTTGGACAGCCCCAGGACCACAAAATCCAAGTAAAATGGGATGGAGCTCTGCTCCATCCAACCCTACAGTGCCTTCCAAAACACACCAGTGACTCTTCAGGCCTCCTGGTGCCCCATCAACAATGTCCCTACACAAGCACACGTGGCAAGCATGTACACAAGCACACAGGACCGTGTAGACCAGAAGCTTTGAAGCATGACTGGTTCTCGTTGCCTTCAGAGATGTCCTCTTGGAACCCTCCCTGGGCATGGGTCAAAGTGGATCTTCGTTTCCCAGACTACACCTGGCATGAACACAGGCTGCTTCAGTTTGCTCATTTAGGGAAGGAAAGTTGATCCCGATGGCCGTGTTGCCTCAGTGACTATACCAGAGCTCGGCCATGAGCCAGGTACAGGTGGCTGTAGGTGGTAAAGATGTGGGTTTGTCACCAGATAGCCCTTTTTTCCTAACTCTTCACCAGCCAAGCCCTGTAGGTGGGACACTTGTATGTGAGAGAAGGTGGGAGAAGGGCCTTGGCACACACTCTGTGTCTGCCATGACTTGCTTCTCACCAAGGACCACGGAAGTGGGATGGGGACATGGAGACACAAATTGGTGTGTTCCTTCCAGGTTAGCAGAGCAGCATGTGCCCAGCCATAGGTTGTGCTTCCCACTGCTGCAGCAGCTCCTTCTGTGGCTCCTCTGGTGCAAACATCACAACAGTCCTAAACCCCATCCATGACTTTGGACTGTGTGTGTGCTCCAACATCTGGCCCCTGCCCCAGATTCCCCACACATCGGGTCCCTTTCCCTGCCAACAGCAGCATCGCACAGGAGCAGGACAACTGCACCTGCACCAAGGCTGACTGAGCTCTAGGAGTGCTTGGATGATGCTCTGGGGCACAGGGTGTGACTCTTGGGGATGGGCCTTTACAGGGCTGAGGGTTGGACTTGATGATCCTTGTGAATCCCTTTCCACTCAGCACATTCTGTGATTCTGTGAAACACCAGGAGATGCAACAGCTGAAAAAACCAATCCAGACTCTGGCAACTTCCCCAGGATTCCCTTGGAGGCTGTGATGGAGAGGGGAATGGATCTGGCCCCTGGCTGAGTCGTCCTTTCCCAGTGCCCTGAGGGCTCGACTTTGTGGGAAATACACGTGGTAAAGCAAAATTTGGGAGATCTGAGGCACCGCAGGCTCTGTACCACCTCGACAGGTTACACGGAAGATGAACTTTCCCACACACCGAGAAGGGATCTCGCTTCTCTTCCTCATTTGAAAAGGAAAAAACCCAAATCCCGTCGCCCTCCCTCTCCGCGCCCCATCCCTGTGAGGTGCCCATGCCCGGCGGTGCCCGGCCACCCCTGGCTCTGCCCAGCCGGTTGAGTGAATCGCTGACTCTTTAACCGGTTCTGCGGCGAAGGACCTTAATCGAGTGAGCGCGCCGGGGCCGGGAGCTGATGCGATGTGACAGCCCCCGCACACCTCCCGCCCGCGCCCCCCGGCCACGGCCCGCGCCCCCCGCGTGGGGCACCCACCCGGGCACGGCTGGGGGGCTCGGGGCCCAGGGGGGCTGGGGAATCCTTCGCCGTCACCCAAGCGACCCCTGACGTCACTGGAAGGCGGTTTAATATCCATCAATCGCACGGAAAATCGCTTGTTTGGCCCCAGAGCCCTCCTGCCCACGCCCCCCCAGCCGCCTGTCCTATTTTGAAGGGCTCATTTTCCCAGCGCTAATGAAAGCGACAGCCGTGCAGGGCTGGTATTTGGGCTTATCAGTGAGAATATTAATGGTGCTGAGCGGCGTTAACTCTTTGAGAGGCCAGAGCTGCGCTGCTTCTGCCGCCGAGCGCAGGCACAGCCCAGCCCAGGACTGCCCAGAGCCGTGCCCAGTGCTCGGGGAGGGATGGGAACCCCATTTCCATGAGGTTTTCATGCATTTAATCACTGTTCAGCCCCGGGGGAGGGGATTGACCCAGCTGCCTCCTGCTGAGGAGTGGTGGAGGTTGCAGGGGTGGTGCTGGGTGCTGCTTCCTGGAGCAGCAGAGAGAGAAGAGCTTGGGGCAGGAGGGGAGGGTGGGGATGCCAAGGGACCTCCCTGAGAGCTGAGGGAAAGGCAGGTGCCAGAGGTGACCTGTCACAGCCAGGATGTGGACAGGGAGAAGGGATGAACTCACCTTGTACAGGAGGGCTCTGGCAGTCTGAGAGTGTTCATGTTTGGCTGGAGATGTTCATGGTTGGCTGGAACACACAGTTCCCCATGAGGGCTTTGGAAACAGCTGTGGGCAGATGTTAAAGAACAGACACATCTCTGAGAACGTCCATGGTATGGAGACAAACTGTTCAGCAGGGCCTGCTGTGATAGTACAACAGGAGGTGGTTTTAAACTGAGAGAGGACATTAAATCAGACACAAGGAAGAAGTTTTTTACAGTAAGGGTGGTGAGGTCCTGGCACAGAGAGAAGCTGTGGCTGCTCCATCCCTGGAAGTGTCCAAGGCCAGGCTGAATGGGCTTGGAGTAACCTGGGCTAGTGGAAGGTGTCCCTGCCCATGGCAGGAGGTAGAACAAGATGAACTTTAAAGGTCCCTTCCAACCCAAACAGTTTTGTGATTCTGTGGTTCACCTCCCTCACACTGGCAACTCATTTGGTTTCAAGATAACTTGGGTCACTTCCATGCCAGTGGAGTTTCCATGTTAAGTCACCAGCTCTCAGTGGGACCCCAGAATGTCTTCTAGTCATGAATCCTGTTTGGAATGGGCTTGTTGGAGTGTTGAGGGAGTGCTTGGGGTGGCACCAATCAGTGTATGGCCTGCAGAGGACATTCATGTGTTCATGAAGGACATTGATGTGCCTCCTTCAGCTTCCTAAGGAGCCATCCTTAGCAATAAAGTATCTCCTTGGGCTGCATCTCAGCAACAGATTGTCATAGATTCATAGAATATCCCAAGTTGGGAGGGACCAACTGAGGACAAGGATCATTGAGTCTGACTGCTTGACTGAGGTCATGAAGAAACCAGGTGAGGATTGGCACATCAGCCTATCATCACACAGGATAACCTGACAGTGGAGAAGGGACAGGACAGTTGTCCTGTATCCAAAGACACAGGGCAGCAGCTCCTCTGGAGATCCAGAACTGCTGTCTGGAGAAAACAGACTAATTTTATGCCAACATCTACTACCCAAACTTGGAGCATGTCAGGATTCACTGGCAGGTTTCTTGGCTCTGCCATCATTTGTGCTGGTGTAAAGCCAGGCACGATGCCACAAATGCCACCAGAGCCATGGCAGGGACAGGTCCTGCTGAGGGGACGATGCTGTTTGCCAGGGGGAGAACAACTTACCACCAGTCTCCAGTGAGAACACGAGGTTTCCTGGCAGCCCCCCATGTTCAGGAGCTGCCTGCTCATTTCTGAAGCCCCCTCTAATTGGCTGCATTTAAAGATGCCTCCTGAGCTGTCTGTGTCTCCAGCAGGACACACATCCCTAAAATGACACCAGCTAATTAAGGCCGTGGAAGCCCAAGAACTCTTCCGTGCCTTGTTTGTTATCCAGGAGCCTGAGGCAATGCTGAGGCCAGTAGGACCCTGACAGGCAGCTGGGGAAACCTGGTAATGACAGGGCCACCAAACCAGGCCGGGAGAAGGAGGCAGAACAGGACAGAAATCAGCAACGACAATAACAACCAGCCACGGGAACGGTGCCTGGGAGAGATGGGATCAATGAACCAGAGAGCTCCCTCCCTGCTCCTCACCTCACCAGGCACCCCTAGGCCAGGTGGGATGGAGGGTGGGGTGGCAGTGGGGGGGCACAGGGGATAGAGTCTGCTGCGTTAAGGTCAAGAGATGAGTCTCTTATCAGGCTGTTCTCATGATTTCTGGGAAAACACAGCAGCACCTCGCTGGTTTGCCTGGAGAGCTGTCCCTCTCACCAGCAGCCCAGGATGCCAGCCCAGCAACTCCTTCCTGGTGGCCTTTACGAACCAGAAGCCAGAGCAGAAGGCAGGTGTTTAACATGCACATATGAAAGGCTGGACCTGAGAGAGCAGTTCATGAGAGGGCATCACCTTCCTTCCCTTCTCTGAGTATCTCCTCCTGCTGTTCTCCACCCTCTGCTCCTGTCTTCTGAGACAAAACCCCTCCTGCAGCATCCCTGAGCCCATTCCCACCTCTGTCCCCCTGCACTGCCTGCAGGTCATGCAGAGCTGCCTCTGCTGCAGTGGGGAGGGACACACACCAGTGCCAGGGTTGGCAGCAGCTGCTCCTCACAGAGCACAGGCACAGCTGCCCAGGGCAGTGGTGGAGTCACCACCCCCAGAGGGATTTAAAAGCCATGTGGATGTGGCACTTGGGGACATGGGTTAGTGATGGCCTTGGCAATGCTGGGGGAATGGTTGCACTTGATCTCAGAGGGCTTTTGCAACCTAAATGATTCCATGATTTTGTGAGATGTCCTATACACGGTGTGTGTGTTCACTCCATAATTCCTTTTCCTCTGACAAAACCATACCAAAGACAAAAATAGATGATTAATGTGTCTTCTACCATTGCTGCACCACCTGAACAAACTCCAGTAGTGCAGCAGCACATCAGGGCTGCCATGGTTGGCTGTCCCTTTGTCCATGTTTTGGTCACAGAGGAACTGCTGGAAAAGTTTCCAGGTTTTGTTCTGAGTTGTTCTGAAGCAAAGCCAAGGAGGGATGTCTGGAGAGGGGGTTTGGCCTTTCTAACAAGGTTCCCCCAGCAGCATCTCATGGCCAAGAGAAGCTGGTTCTGAATCCCATAATTCTGTGTTAGTCCTTCACTGATCACTTGAGCTCCACATCTCAGGTGTCCTTTGTGCAGGTATTGGGCATGATGGTGGGTGAGACGATGGCCTGGCTGGAACAAAGGGGCGTGGTGACAAGAGAGCTTCAGAGCAAGTGCAGCTTTCATTCTACCCAGTTTCAGATGTCTGGATGATGTTCTTAGTCATATGGTTTGGTTTGAGGTGGTCCTGCAAGGAGCAGAGAGTTGGACTTGAGGATCTTTATGGGACCCGTCCAGCTGGGGATATTCTGATTCTGGAGGTGGGAGGGGGTGCAGAGTTCTGTGTGTATCCAGCATTTCCTCAGAATTTCCTGCCAAAAACTGTGCCAGTGATGGTTGTCCATCCCACATCAGTGGTGTGAATTATTTGTGTCCCTGGAGGGACCATTGAATTGAGCACTGACCAGTAACAGGAACACCCAGATTGCACCCTGGTGGGGTGACCTGGAACTAAAGAAGGCACACAAGGGTGGCAGAGGGGCAAAACAGCACGTGGGGGCATTTTCCCACTGTGTCCTCACTCTGCCAGCAGGGATCTCACGCTGGCCAGTGCCACCCCACTGTACCTTGGTGAAGGCACCACCAACACCCAAACCACAGAGGGACCCCTTGGCACATCCTTCCCCTACCCACACAGCTCACAGGTGCCCTGGGGTGGATCAGTCCCTCAGGAAGTTTCATTTCATTTCATAATTTCATTTCATTTCATTTCATTTATTTCAAGAATTTTCATGTCAAGAAATTTCAAGAAATTTTCTTCTATTTCATTTATTTCACTTCATTTCATTTTGTGAAATTTCATTTCAAGAAATCTGATTTTATTTAATTTCATTTCACTTCATTGCAACTAATTTTGTGAAATTGCATTTCATTTTATTTCATGAAATATTCATTTCATCATGAAATAAAATGAAATTTTGAGGTTTTATTTCATTTTGTTAAATTTCATTAAATTCGATTTAATTTCATCTCATTAAATTTAATTTCATTCTACGAAATTTGATTTCATTTCATTTCACTTTCATTTCAAATCATTTTGTGAAATTTTGACTTTTCATTTCTTTTCATTTGGTTAAATTCATGTCAAAAACTTTGATTTTATTCCATTTCATTTCATGTTGTTAAATTTACAGGAGTCTGTCCCTGCCCAGCTGGTCATGATGTTCACTCGCTGGAAAAGGGATCAGCAGCCTCTGCTGGACGTGACCCTGGGCTGGGCACACGGTGCCAGGCTGAGCTCTGTGGCCAGAGCAGACCAAAGAACACCAAGGATCAGACCCATTTTGCCACGACATCCATCCACTAGTTAGAATTTTAAAAATAATTCAGTTTTGATTGGTTTTTTTCCAGGCAATAAGCAAGCAGGAGGAAATGGCTGTGTTCAGAGAGCAGGGTCAGTGCTGCACTGGGTGGCTGTCTCAGCTCTGCCCAGGAGTGCTGAGTTCCTGGAGATGCTCTCAGGAGCTGCAGCTCTCTGAGGGACCACGTTGCACTTTGTCTTCCTTCTTCCAGTTACTTCTGATCCTCTGAACATCCAAAGCCTGGAGTTTACATTACATGACAGAACAAAAATGTCCTATGGGCAAGGGTCTGGGGAATCACATAAATAGCCATTTACTGATTTCGTGCTGCCCACAGAAATCCTGAAGGCCTGAGGGTCTGGGGATGGGATTTGGGGCAATTAGTTTCAGTGCAGCCTTTCTAATGACTGAAGGTTCTGGCTCGCCCGAAGGCACTTCAGGGGCTGCAAGAGAAGGGTCAGGGTCTCTGTGTCACTCAGGCCCCCAGATCATCAGACCCACCTCTTCGCACTGGGCTGTGATGGACCAGCTCCACAAGGTTTCCCTCTTCAAGCTTGTGAAAAGATGTAGCAGGTACATAAAGGTGTGGAGAAGCCTCAACATTGCACATTTCCATGGAAATTGTGATCCCAAGTGAGACAGCACAGGCTGCTCATGGCTTGGCTGCAGGGTCTCTACAAATAACTCCCACCCAGACCTGGCCAGGCACAGCCAGAACCCACATCCCATCCCATGACCACAGCAACAGGAGGGCATTTCTGATCCGAGCTGGGGTGCCAGGACTACCCAGCTCCCCTGGCAGGAGCCCCAGAGCTCGAGCCCTATGGAGCAGGGCCTTGCTGCTTCCCTGGATTTTCCTGAGGAAGGCAAGCAATGGGAGTCAAGTGCGCTGTTTGATTTATTCTTACTGAGGTGACATTCATGGGACACCTTTTGGAGTCCACCTTTGATCCAGTGCCAGTGTTGGGGGAACGCTGGCCTGAGTAAAAGCACAATAAAGATCCCATGATCCTTGGAGAAGATTTGGAGCCTTTTGGGGAGTTGTCTGACATGGGTGTGACCTGGGAATTTTGACCAGAGAACCTTTCCCATGTGAAGCTGAGAGAAGACCCTTGGGAGATGCAACTGCAAGGAGTAAGCAGATTTTGGTTGGAACTTGATGATCTCTAAGGCTCCATCCAACCCAAACCATTCTATGATTCTTTTATGAAGGAGAGTTGGGGTGGGATAGGTGGATCTTCTTTCACCTTGTCTCAACCTCTCCATGAGCTCTTGGTCCTCACCACACAAGTCCCAGCAGAAAAGGCCATTTTCTGGTAATCATTTCTAGGCACATGAATGACAGGCAGCACCCTGACACAGGACTTTTCCCCTGGGCAGCAGGAGTGGCCACGTTGCTGCAGCAGAGTCACAGGGTGCTCCCACAGCCCAGCACTTATTACCAGTTCCACGTGTTGGCTCTGCCGGGTATTTTTCCTTTGGCCTTTGCCGGGATGCCAGGGGTGCTCTGAGTCCAGCCCAGCTCCGGTTGCAGCAAACCAGCTCCAGCTGCAGCTGCAGAGAGCTGTTCCCATCTGTTGCTGTCCCCAGACGCCACAGCGGCCATCGGAACACGCTCCCCCGCGCTGTCACAGCTCCGCCGCTGAGCGCAGGGCAGGAGGGAGGATCTCACCCGCTGAGATGGCATCGTTTCTTTTTTTCCCTGCTTGGGTTGCTAGGAGGCTGAGCCCTGCCTTTGGTGACTTTGTTGACCGGCATGCTTGGCTTGGAAAGCATCTTCTGGAGTGCTTGCCCCAGCCAAAGCAGTTTGTTTGACTGAGAAGCAAAGGGAAGTGGTGTGTTTGTGCCTCAGCACAGCAGAACACCGGGAGGGGTTTGATCCAGACTTCCAAGGAGCCCAGCTGTCCACGAGAGAGTCAGGGTTTGTGTTCCCGTGGCTGGCAACAGGAGGGAAGCCTCCATGCAGGCCAGGCTCCATGGCCGTCCCCAGGGACAGGGAGGGGCAGGGCAGTCCCCGCTGGCTTTGCCTCACTCCTCCTCCCAAAGCCACTCTTGCCTTACCTCTCAGGAGCGTCGCTCATCCAAGCACGGGAGGAACCTCCGCGGTGCGAAACACAAACCCGGGGCATGTCCCCTGCCCTCAGGAGCCCTGTCCCGACTCCACGCGTGACGAGGAGCCACGACCATCCCTGCAGCCCCCCTCCCACCCCACCCGCTCCGTGCCCGCTCCCCCCGTGCCCGTCAGCGCCGGGCCGGCTGATGGGCGCTGACAGCGCTGCTCTTTTCTCACGCCCCGCCGGCTGCCTGCGAGCGGGGGGCCCCGGCCCGCCCGTGCCCGATGCCACCCCCGCGGCCCCCGCGGGAGGTCGCGTTGCACGGAGCAGCTGTTCCACATCACATCGCGTCGCGCTGCCCGCGCCGATGGGCCCCGCGCTCGCACCGCCGACGCCTGGCCGGGAGCCCCGGGATGGGGATGCTCCCTGGAAGGACGGGCAGGGTGGAGATGGATCTGTCTGGCTGCTGGAGACCTGTGGCGAGCAGGTGCGGGAGCGGGCAGGGCTCCACACAGCACGGCAGCTTCACCCTCCCACCTGCCTGTGCTCCCTCAGCCGAGCGCTGCAGAACTCTGTCTCCCTCCTCTTCCTCCGCCACCTCCAAAGCTGCATCCAAGCACATTGTACCTTTTATTTGCTATTCCTGGCTCATCCAACCTAGGGCCAGTCCTGGCCTGATGCATCTTGCTGCTAAAGACACAGGGTGCCCATTGCTCCTCCACTTTGCATCCAAGCCCACTACTTTTCCCTGCCGGGAACGGGCAGCCTTGCAGAGCTGGTGGTGGGTTCACCCTGCATGCAGCAGCCCCTCAACATGTGTGGGACACGAGCCCAGTGTCAGGAGCTGCTCCAGCTCCTGCACAAAGGAGGCAGAAGATGTTGTGGTGTCTGTCCATCGGGATCCAGAGCGCAAGGAAAGCAGCGCCACGGGGACAGTGCCAGTCCCGCAGCCCATGGCGGGCTGCACAGCAGAGCTGTGCACTCTGCTTCCCCAAGCACAGGCTCTTCCTCCTGGCCTTCCTTGGGCAGCAGAGCTTCCCATCCCTGGCGCTGGCAGGAGTTCTGCGGCCTCACTGCACAGCTTATCCATTTTTAACGAGCACACCTCATAAATACTTTGTAAAGCACCTTCTAGCCAAAGTGCTTTTTTTGATTATTTTTTCTTCCCTGGCTGCTTGGAAGAGATGCTCACCCTCCCATTCTCTCTGGTCTGTGGCTCCTGCTGTTATCTTGCACTGGTTTGCTGCTCTGAAGTTACAGAGCTCTGTCTCCAACACCCGAGGTGAGCTCAGTGAGGTGCATGTTGCTGTCCCCTGGGGTGGGTCACAGCAAAGGATCACAAAGCTCCCCTCTGCTCCCTGCACCCTTCCCAGCACCCTGCAGACACCCGGGTGCCTCCATCGACCTCACTGAGCACTGGGAGCAGCCCAGGTGGGTTTCTCCAGACCCTCACTCAGACCTTCCTCAGGATTTTCCTCCCACGGGGCCTCCCTCCCTGCTGTCCCCCTTGGGCACTGAAGTGGTGAGAGAACAGGACCTGCTTTCCTCACAGAATCACAGAATATGCTGAGCTGGAAAGAACACACAAGGATCATCAAGTCCAACTCTTAGCCCTGCTCAGAACCATCCCCAAGAGTCACCTCAGGTGCCTAGGAGTATCTTCCCTCACTGTGGCTCTCACATCTTGCCAGTCAGCTCAAGTCTGCTCTCCTTCAGCAGATATCCATGTTCAGTTTAAAAAGCAGGAGTAGGAGAAAATGACAGCAACCAGACACAACCTGCCAGAGCTGACTCCCATCCTGGGAGATGTTCCCAAGCCAGGGTTTGGTTTCTTCAATGGGCAACAAGTTAGTTTTGTCTCTCCCTTTTCTGAATCAGTATGTTGCACCGTTCCAGAGCAGGAACTTCCAAAGCACCTGGTTCACGGAGCTGTCCTGTCACTGGCCAAGCTTCATCCTCTCCAAAAATGTGTCAGAGGAGCTGAATGAAGCCAGTTTGTGTCAACTGACATGAACTTCTCTCCAATTCCTCATTTATATGGCTCCAACACCTCCTGACTTCGCCAGGTGCTGACATCCAACAAGCAATCCTGGAGCTCCTGCCAGTTCCTCCCCATTCCCTGCCCCAGCTGCTGCTGAGGTTTTAACTCACTATCATAAAGCTGCCTGTCCCAGCCTTCATCTTCCCAAAGTGTTTGGTCCCACTTCAGGTGAGTTAGACAAAATAGTCAAAATTTGAAAAGTAGGAAGAGATTTTGTGAGGCTTCTGGGGCTTAGTCTGAGAGGAAGACCCAAAGTGCCACTTTATACTTCCAAAGAAATATTGGCACACCAAATCACCAGGATCTTCTAGAACTACCACCAAGCCAAGCACTGTGTGCATGGGCAGCCAACCAGCATCAGTGCTGCAGGAGGTGCTGGCTCAGGTCCTGTGAGCAGAGGGAATGACAGAGAACAGGGATGGGAAGGTCTCACTGAGAGATGGAACAGTGAGATGAATGAAGTGTGTCCCAGAGGACAGAGGCTGTGGGGTGAAAGTGAGGTGAGAAGAGATTGGGATGTGAACCCAGGAAAGCAGCTTTTCCCATCCTTTATAACCACTTTCACTGGCCTCTGAGCCTGGTTTCCTCTTCCCTGGGTGGGAAAACCATCTCAGAAAGGTTGCAGGGCCTTTTGTCATTTTTCTGCTTCTGATTTTTTATTTTGGTTTTATTTCACGGCTGTGATCTCACTCTTGCCCAGCACCTGCGCTCTGCAAGCCCCGGTACCCGCAGCCCAGGGAGGACTTTCCCAGGCACGAAGGGAGAGGCTTCAGAGCCTTTTGTTGCCGCTGTCTCCTTGGTGTTAATGGCTCGTGAAGGCATTCTGGCCCCATCAGGCAGTGCGGAGGGGCCGCTGCATCGAGGCGACACCGGCGCCCCCGGGCACGGCCCGCTGTCACTGCGAGAGCCGTCCCGGCTGTGCGGGGCTGCAGGTGAGCCGCAGGGTGGGCTGTGCGGGGCTCAGAGCTTTGTTTCTGCCTTGCTGTTGGCCACGGACCCATCTGCTTTGGCTGGAGATCCTGCATCTGGCACAGGCTGGACACCCCCAGAAAATGGGGGTTGGGGCAGAGGACGGGAGCAAAGGGCACACACCTGAGCCTGCAGCTGCCAAATGCTACAGAGCTTCCTGACTGGGTCGGATGGAAGGGGGTGCAGAAGTGTAAGCCCTCATTTTGCTTCTCTTGTGGCTTTGGGACCGACAAGGAGACCCCTGGATGGGGCTGGAAATGAGCACATGGAACAGGTCCCTGTTGTGATACTTTGGGATGCAGCCGGGGGTGTTCCCTGATGTTACAGTAAAATCATAAGTGAGCAATTCAGATCTATAGAAAGCCCTGTGAGATTTAGCTATCAGCCAGAAGCAGCTAAGAGCTCAGCTGGTGCTGGCTGATAGGGAGGAGGTTACTCCCCAAGAATTCACATAGTAGGAATTCACAGGACTCTGCAGGTGCACGAAAATAGCCAGGATAAAATAATATAAACATGGGACTTGTGAGAGATGGGGTTTAACCAATTGAAGTTTCTAACATGGTGGTGTGTAACTCTTTTAGCCAATAAGCTGTAGTCCTAACCCGATATAAACTGTGTGCTATGTCTAATAAAAGGTCTTCACTATGAATCTCATAGATTGGTGTGAAGTCCACTTCCTCCGCCGTTTAGTTTTAGTTTACTTTAGTTCCCCAGCACAGACACCTCTTTGCAAGGAAAGGAAGTGAGAGCCCAGCCTGGTCCTTCATTAGAAAGTCAAGCAGTGAGATCCATACACTCAGAGAAGAAAGGCACGCTGAAGCAGATGAGTTTTGGGAGTTGTGTGGGTATTTACTGGGAGACTGAAAAGCACCTTTCCCAAAAGCAAGTGTGACAAGTTCTGAGGTAGAAGATCTCCCATGAAGGCTGTGTCTCAGTGGAAGGTGTGGGATCATCCCAACAGGCAGAGGGCAGGATCAGCTCTGTCTGCAGCCAGAGTCCTGGTGGCTCCAGAGAACCATGGAATGGTTTGGGTTGGAAGGGACCTTAAAGCCCATCTCGTTCTACCCCCTGCCGTGGGCACCTTTCACTACACCAGGTCACTCCAAGTCCCATTCGACCTGGCCTTGGACACTTCCAGGGATGGGGCAGCCACAGCTTCTCTGGGCAACCTGTGCCAGGGCCTCCCCACCCGCACAGCCAAGCATGTCTCCCAGATAACTAATCTAACCCTGCCTTCTGTCTGTTTAAGTCTCTCCCAGGTGCCAGTAAAATGGCCAGGCCACCAAACATGGACCACAGCTCAGCCACAGGAGAGTTTTGAGGAGAAAGGAATCTTAGAATCATAGAATGGATTGGGTTGGAAAAGACCTCCGAGATCATCAAGTCCAACCCTTGGGCCAACTCCAGTCCCTTTACCAGATCATGGCACTCAGTGCCACGGCCAAGCTCACTTGAAAAACCTCCAGGCATGGGGAATTCACCCCCTCTCTGGGCAGCCCATTCCAATCCCTGAGCACTCTCTCTGCAAAGAATTTTTTCTGATCTCCAACTTCAATTTGCCCTGGCAGAGCTTGAGCCCCCCGTGCCCCCTTGTCCTATTGCTGAGTGCCTGGGAGAAGAGACCAACCCCCACCTGGCCACAACTTCCCTTCAGGTAGTTATAGGAAGAGTAATCAGTTGACAGACCTGCCAAGGGGAGTGTTATTGATATGCAAGTCATGTGCTCCCATGAAATGCTGCCAGTCAAAGACCTGTGGCAACCATGACATCTGTGAAAGCATTTAACAGCAATGAAACAGAAGATCATACAGGTAAAAATGCTTCAGATCTGTCTGTCCAGCCTCATCTTTTTTGCAGACATGGTACATGTGATGATGCACCAGGTGAGCTGGGTTGGGAAGGTGCAGACTGGGTCCTGTGCAGAGCCTCTCACAGCTCCTGTGCTCCTGGAGGGGTTTGAAGACCAGCCCCTGAAGAGAAAAGCAAAGCAAGTTCCTCTCTCCAAGTCACTGACCATTTCTCATCCCACAGTTATAGTTTGCTGGGCATGTACATGTTCTCCAGTGGTTCTGGTTGCCCAGATTTTATGATGAAATACCTCTGGGCACAAGTTTGATCCAGGTACAAGACAGAGCAGTTTTCCACAAACACAGCAAAGACTTCAGCTTTCCACTTTGTTATACTCAGATCACTGTTTAGGTCATCTTTGCTCAATTTGATGTCCCACACACCTTCCATTGGTTGGCTTTGATGGTCTTGGAGGTCTTTTCCAACCTCAATGATTCCATGATTCCATGACCAGAGAAGTTCTTGCTTTTTTGAATTACTGGAAATGCTCTCCCCTTGAATGCTGCTGCTCTGCCCTCCTTCCACTCTATTCTTCAGGTTTCCATACCCTAATGAAGATGCCACTCTCTGCTGTTTTGGAAGCCCCTCAAAGACGTGGTATCTGTGTTTTGAAGCACCTTTGGGAGCCACCTGAAGAGTGAGAGCATCCACTGATCCGACCCAGCCTGGCTCTCCTGTGTTTTGTCCCTCATGTGATCTCTGTTCATGTTCAAAACAAAAATGGGCTGGGAATGAAGGACTCAGCCCCCAGATGTCATCAAGGCAATCAGAAGCTGCAATTTTAATGATATGGAGGAAGTCACTTGTTTAGAGCCTGATTCGTGATTCTCTGTTGCCCATGACAGCTTATACTGGGACTATATTTGCTTCTGCTCTCACCTTCCCACATTGCTGGGATAATTTTTATTCCATAACTCATCTCCCCTGATTCCCAAGTGTCCTTAGCTGGCTAAGAAATATGGAATTAACCCTTCTACAAACTTTTTCACTTTTTCAGTGATTTTGTCCCCACATTCATGAGTGGAGTCCCAACTCTGCCAGACCAATGTGGCTTTGGGTGTCTCAGTCACTGACCTTTCTGGTTTATCTTTGTGTGCAACTGTCCCTCCAAACACCCTAGGTGTTGGAAACCAGCTGGGAATTACCTGCAAGTCTTTTCCATGTTTTCCCTATGGAAACAGCTTTCGCTGGCTTTGTTGGTTGTCAGGTTCTTGTCTCCCAGACAAGGTTATAGCTACAGGTTTGGTGCTAAGTGATTTATAACTAAGCACTACTAGAGGGATTGGTTCCAATCCAGTGGGAGGAGTGATATGTTGCTTATCCTGGGTCTTAAACTGTAATTAGCTCTGATTGCATTGAGTTTTTAGCATCTCATGTGACTATGATAAATGGCTGAGATCCTCCTCACAATGCTGGTGGGATCCTCTCCTCGCTGCCCCTCCAGCTCCGCTCCCGTAAGCATCCCCACCCCCTGCATGGGGCTGCCAGCATGGAAATGTCACTGCCTGTGCTTTGGGGGCACTGCAGTGGGGAGGGGGATGTCCAGCTTGCCCTGACTGGTGCCAGGGATTTCATGCTTCCTTTGTTAGAAAGTTTTCCTGGAAACTCCAGTGAATTCAGAGGAAAACAGAGCTTTGTCTTGCTGAAATTCCAGAGTCCAGATGTTAAATGTTTGAAAGGGCTGTAGTTAGACTACATGGTCATTGGTCTATTCCAACAGAACTGTTCTGTTCTATCCCAACCCATCTCATTCCATTCTATGTTGCAGAATAGATAAAGTGCTTCATAGCCATTGTGACAGCACTTAGAACCAGGAAATTCCCTCAGGTTTGAGGAAATATCTGGACCAAGTTCAGGACCTGGGGTGGGAAACTCATACTTTTATCATGCCACAACCCTTACACTGGTGTGAGCCAAGTTGTGCCTCTGCAGCCTGTGCCGTGCTGGAAAACTTTATGCTGGAAATGAAATTGTTGCTGTGGTCCTATCCGTGACCAGAAACAGCCCAGTGACCACTGTCAGCTGGAATTTGGAGTCCACAGCTGAGAACATAATGTAGAGACCCAAAGCTTGATCTCCTATGTCCCTGCTTCTAATTCTGTCTTCCAACCTCAACTGGAAAAAAGTAAGTCTTTCCCCCCTTCCAAAATGCCCTGAAAGTGCCTCCACATTGCTCTTGTCCAAAAATGAAGACTGGACTTCCAGTTGTGAAAGACTCAGGTTGTTGTTGATTCTCAAGGCTGAGCCGGTGACGACATGTGTGTCCCTGTTGGGGTGGCTGTGGCCGATGGCCTGGACCTTCCAATTCCTTGGTTTATGGGAATACATGGGGAGTACTCCAAGCAGATTTCTACTGGAAAGACTCCAGTTCATGCACAATTTAGTAGGTAGCTCCCCAAAGTTTTTTTGTGCCTGTGGTAAATTTGTGGTAGAGGATCTCAATAGATATTATTGCAAAAGCTTAAAAACCGAGGCCAGGCAAGGACAGTGCCCTTTCTTGGTATCTGAAAGGGGAGTGAGTGGCCTGTAAGTACCAAGTTTTTTCCAGCCCTGGAAATCACCTCTTTAAACACAACTGAATGGGATGAGTGGAGGAAGTCAAGGGAAGTGATGGCTTCTCTCTGTTTACCATACAGTTCCTGCTTCAGAAGAATGATAAAACAACAGCAGTTCCCATAACTGAGATGTCCCATCAGCACCAAATCCACCCAGGATGAAGGATTCAGTGTGACAGAAAGGAAAAGAGGGGAGAGGAGGAAGGAGAGAGATGATACCCATCGGAGCAGAGGGAACAGATATGTTGTCCCACCATGTCCTCAGGGCCTGACCCATTCCTTGGCCCTGAGTAGTTGGGGTGGTGTTGGGACTGCTGCTGCCCCTTCCCCAGCCAGCTCTGGTCCTGGACAAGCCCATCTCTCCACCCCACCCCACTGTGGTGCCATTACCAATAACACTACCTTGCTGGCATCATTAATGTTTCTGGAGAGCTTTGAGGTTCTTGGCTTGGGAGGGCAAAGGGTTCAGTGGGTGTCTCCATAGAGCCGTGGAAGTGCCACCACACAGTAGCCCCTTGTTCCGTCTCCCGAGACCATTGAGGACCCTCGACTTTGTGGAGTTAACGTGTTGCTGGTCTTGGCCCCTGTTGCTGCTGCCTTTCCCCCTTCTCTCTCTCACTCCCCCTTCCCCTCTCCTCCTCCTCGTCCTCCTCCTCTCCCGGCTCCGTAGCAGTTTCCTCGGGAGTGTTCAGCTAGCTGACACATTTGCCACAGATGGATGGTGCACACGGAGACAGCTGTCACTCCCGATTTGTGGCCCACTGCGTGACAGCAGGACTGATGCCTCCTGAAAGGCCGTCTCAGGGAGCACATGCACTCTGACATTCTTCGAGATGAGCCCTACAGACACCTCTCAGTGGACCTCAGGAGGAGCTGGCAAGCGAGCCCTTCCCGCTCCCCCTCCCCGGAGCAGCCTGCAGGCTGGAGGAAAGCAGCCACTCTGGTGTGCACACACACACAGGCAGGGCCAGCCTCCGTGGGTAGTTCTGTGCCACCACTGCTGTGCCAGGTCCCAGCCCGGCTGTTTGCTGCTGCTGGTGGTGGTGTATGAACTGAGGCGGCTGCAGATCTGCAAGAGGGAAAGGTCACCAGCAGAGCTGCTCTTTTCCCCTTTTCTGCCTTTTTAATTGCAGGAGGGAGGGATATGGGCTCCAGCTCCATTCTGTCGAAGCAGCTGCCTCCAGCCTCTGGAGTTCCTCTGTCATAGCAAAACCTGATAGACTTTGCAGCCACAGCCCCTTCAAGCCTCTCTGTCTCCTCCATCACTGGTGATGGCCTCCACCCCCCACACTGGTCTCCATCCCCCACACTGGTCTCCATCCCAAACACTGGTCTCCGTCCCCAACACTGGTCTCCGTCCCAAACACTGGTCTCCATCCCCCATGCTGGTCTCCATCCCCCATCCTGGTCTCTGTCCCCATCCTCGT
>VWZD01007596.1:157955-192765 GCA_013396695.1 Sakesphorus luctuosus | reverse complement strand
TCCCCCACCCTGGTCTCCACCCCCCACGCTGGTCTCCATCCCCCACGCTGGTCTCCATCCCCCACGCTGGTCTCCATCCCTCATGCTGGTCTCCATCCCCTATACTGGTCTCCATCCCCCACACTGGTCTCCATCCCCCACACTGGTCTCCATCCCTCATGCTGGTCTCCATCCCCTATACTGGTCTCCATCCCCCACACTGGTCTCCATCTCCCACACTGGTCTCCATCACCCATGCAGGTCTCCATCCCCATGCCAGTCTTCATCCCCATGCAGGTCTCCATCCCCCACACTGGTCTCCATCACTATGACCCACACAGATACATGGAAATCCTGGCAGGGGTTCCCCCCCCCCATACATGGGGCAGGATGTCCTGAAAGCTCCCAGGGAGGTCCCTCTCACCAGCCTGAGGTGAGCTGCAGAGGTAAGGCTGGCTTAGGGGAGGTTGGCTCCTTGGAGAACAAAGCTCTCTACCCTTAACTAGGCTCAGACTCATCATTTTCAGGTCCCAACCACACACACCTGTCCTAAGCATTGACATGTAGACATCTGAGTATTCAACTCTGAGACTTTCAACAAAACTTTTTGGTGGGACTTTCAGGTGGACAGACAAAGCAGAACAGAGGAAACAGTCTTTAGCTCTGGAGAGAAGAACAAAATTCTCCAGATGCCAGACTCCATGGGAATGGGAACTGGCCCTTCCTGTGGTTTCCAGGGGGAAAAATTTCCTTTCAGAAAAGAGATATGCAGAGCTCTTAATTGTCCATCTGACTTGTGGAAGGTTGTGGTCAATGGAATAGGTCTTCTCAAAGGGGAAAAATTTGAACCAGATCTAGAGAATATCATCTGGGTCCCTTTGGAAATCAGCTGAGATTTCCCCACCTTCTTCATGTCTGAGTCCTGCCCTATGGGACACAAGAACCTGGTGGCTGCACAAGATCATGAAAAAAATCCTTCTGGTAAGGTCTTTGGGTGGTCCTCAATGGTGGAAAGCCAGGGGGGAGGACACAGGCAGAACAAACTTACATGAGAGTCCTCTTGGATACTCTCCAAGCTTTCAACCAGACATAGCTGAGGGACTTCAGGAGCCAGGCAGGATCCCTGTATTTAGTAATTCCTGGTGCAGTTCCTACCCCAGCAGTGAGGTCTGCTCACCTATACCCTTCCGAAGTCTTTATGAGCCATTTAAATGCACAGGAAGACTTACAGAATTCAAGGACATCAGTTCTCCTGGTTGCTTTGACCCCTTGGCTCCTGTTCCCAACCCCCCAGAGCAGGCTGAGTCTGTTGAGCAGCTCACAGGTGTGATCTGTGTCAGGACTCAGCTTTTCTGGGTCCTTCAGCAACAGGAATGGTCTCTCCACCAGGGTTTGAGCTGAAAGTGTTGCCATTGAGCTTCCTGGCTGAATGCAGCTCTGTTATCCAGGCAAGAACACCTCCAGCCTGGTGGGAGGTCATGCCAAGGTGGCATCAGTGTGAGAGGAAGATGTTCAGGTGGGATGGGGATCCTGGCAGAGGAGATGGGGCAGTTTCCCTGTGCCAAAGATGGGAAGGTGCCTCTGTATGTGGTAAAATATTCACATAAGTGTGGATCCAGCAAGAAACTCCACCATCAGAATGCAGGTCAAGATTGCTGAAAGTCACTGAAGACCTCAGGAAGAGGCTGAAAGGGACCCAACTGCAGTTGAAACTAAAGAAAAAGGAGCAGTGCCATTTCCTCTTGATGTGGGCACCCCAGAAGGGGGAAGAAAGACCTTCTCTGTCACTGGAGCCTGCACCTTTTCATCAGGCCATCTCTAAGCAGGTGGGACTATCCAGGTCAGCAGCTCCCAGTAGTGGCTGTGAGAAATGGGCCTAAGTGGTGACTGTGCTCCTCAGCTGGAGAAGGAACTCTGGGCTCTTACACAGTCTCAGGAGGTTCTGGTCTGACACAAGGCAGTGTGTTCCTGGAGATGGGCGGTCCAGGGCAGCATCCTTTTCCCTGACACAGCTATCTGACCTGAGATTGGGAAGGCCAGACATCCTGGCATTGCCATGGGCCCACCTACAGCGGCATGACAAGGCTCCAGAACATGCAGGGACATCAGAAATAATTGTGTTGTGAGAACATGGCACTCTGGGGAAATCCTGGTGCATCTGGACAAAGCATGGTCAGACCAGGCACTGGCCTTTCCAGTGCTTTCCCTTGGAGACCCTCAGAGTGATGAGGGCTCGTGAGGCTGAGCTTTAGGGTAAGGGACCTCAACTCAGCCCACCTCTGGTGACCCAAAAACAGGAGACACAACCTCTGCTAGAGCCCTGGGGGGAGCTTTGGGTGCCACAGTATAAGATTTAAAGCTGTTAGAGTGCCCAAAGGAGGGACACAAGCATGACAGAGAGTCTGCAAGGGAGTGGCTGAGCCACTGAGTGTTCAGCCTAGAAAAGAGGAGACTGAGGTCAGACCTCATTGTGGGCTGCAGCTTCCTCATGAGGGGCAGTGGAGGGACAGCTCCAATCTCTGCTCTCTGTGACCAGGGTCAGCACCCAGGGAATGGCTGGAGCTGTGTCAGGGCAGGGCTAGGTGGGATCTCAGGAAAAGGCTCTTCCCCCAGAGGGTGGTGGGCACTGACCAGGCTCCCCAGGGCAGTGGGCACAGCCCCAAGGCTGCCAGAGCTCCAGGAGGGTTTGGACAGTTGGACAGGGACAGGGTGGGATTGCTGGGGTGTCTGTGCAGGGCCAGGGGTTGGACTGGATGATCCTTGCAGGTCCCTTCCCACTCAGTATATCCTGAGATTCTGTGACTCTGGTTCTAGATGCCTTCTGCCCAGACAGACCCTACAGTGCAGACAAGTCACCAGCCTGACCCTTGGCCCTTCAGCTCCTGAGGTGTCATGAGGAAATCCTTGCTTACAGCCTCACTGGGCTCAGATCCATACACAATGTATTCAGATGGTTCTACCAGATGTCACCTCAAAGTCCAATTCCCCCTGTTTGCACCAGCTGGAAGTGGAGGATCCCTCACCCGTGGTCATATCCAAGGCTCTGGAATTGTTTCTATTAAGTGATGCAGCATAAGGTTATTTTTTCCCCATATTTTTGAGGGAGATGAGATAGAAAACAGGTCAGAAGAAGATTCAGGTTTGCAAGCAGGGTCTGAGACCTTGGGAGCACATTGGGATGTTTGGGAAGGGAGCAAACAAAGTCTTTTATGAAAAATTCTTACGTTTGAACCTTAACAAACAGCAAATGAAAACATTAGTAAAACAAAACACTAACACTGCATTTATAATTAAAACAGGAACCCACCTTTATGGACAAAAAAATGACCCCTCTGTGCTGCATGTGACCAAATTCACCAGAAGACATCAGGCTTCAAGGAAGACTCTGGTTTGGGAGGGATGTCCCTGCCTTGTGCCCCTTTCTGAGGACAGGCTCTCCTGGCAGGGAGGCCAAGGCTTTCCCACAGGAGCTTCAGCCAGGAATGCCCTGCCCAAAGCAGCAGAATGACATGCCCTGCTTGGGTCCCAGGCATGAGATCAGGAGAGGAGTGGAGAAGCAGGACCAGCACTTTGCCATGGGGAGGTGGTGGGATGGTGGCAGTGGTACCAAGGGCTGAGAAGCCATCAGGTAAAATTTGGTGGAGAAAGTGGTGGAACAGGAATTTCTACAGCCCCTGCTCTGCACAGCTGGCCCAGTGGGAGGCCAAGTGGCGAAAAGGAGGAAACTGCAGCTTCTGTTGGAGAAATGTCTTCAAACCATCAGGACATCTGGCAGGACAGGAGGTGCAACCCACCTGCCTGTCCTTGTCATCCCCACTGCAGTGCTGGCTGGGACCCTCCCACATGCCTGCAGCTCCCCACCATCCCCTCTCCCCTGAATGGGTGAAGGGGCATCCCAATCCCAAGCACCACATGGAGCTTTTCCTGGCCAGTCCCCCACTCCAGGAGATGCCACCTTAACAGCTTTTCACTTGTGTGGTGGCCGTGGTGCCCCAGGACCTGGTCTCTGGGCGTGTTTGGGGGAGGATTGTTGAAAAGCCTTGGGAGTGTCCCACTCCTGCCCTGCCTGGCAGCACCAGGGGCATTGCTGGGGAGGGATAAATATCTTGTGTTGGAGAGCTACAGATGGATAGCAGCATTTGGCAGCGAAGCCTCAGCCCCTCACCTGCTCTGAGGTGAGGCAGGAGCGGGATCAAGGTGAAGGCGCCTTCACATCTCACCAGCCTTGAACAGCAGATGAAAGGGGGCACTGGGAGCCAGGGATAACAAAAGGAGAATGGGGAAAGTTTGGGTCAGACAGGGATTTCTGGCTGGTGGGTTTTCCACTGAGAAATTCTCTCTGCCTCTTTCATGGTGATGAAGATCCTTTTCATTTTTTTTTCTTCCCCCTTTCTCCTCTCCTTCTCCTTTTCCTCTTTCGCCAGGCTGATAGCTGGGAGCCGTGGAGCATGTGATGCATCTTCCATATAGGGGCAGGAGCAAAGCAAGACCAACTGATGGACGCCCTAGGGCCAGACTTGCAGACAATATATAACCTACTGCATGATCTAAAACGCTTCCCACTTCCACAGAGTGAACATCAGGCAGAGCGGAGCCGCAGCGAGGGAAGAGGAGTCCTGTGTGCAGGTAAGTCCTCCTCGTCTCCTCCTCCAGGAGGGTGTTCCAGGGAGGGGGAAGGTGCGAGGGACCCACTCTGTGCCCAGCTGCTGTGCAGGCAGGAGTGATGGAGCAGTTATTTGCTGTTATCAGTGGGGATTTTTAAAGCGTTTTTGGTGCCAGCAGAGTTCAGGATGGTGGTGGAGAGAGTGGGAGATGGAACCTGGCAGAGCCCAGACTCAAGCCCTGTCCCTGCAGACACCGGTGCCGTGAGTGGGAGAGCATCCTGGGCCAGCCGATGTTCCTTTACTCTCGCTAATTGCTGTCCAGGTTTGCCTGGGCTGCGGGAAGCTCGCGGCTGCTGCCCGGCTGCTCTCCGGCATCACCGTCCCATCCCACCCGGCCGCCTTGGGGCCCCTTTGCCTTTGACAAACCAGCAAAAAGAATAATCAAACAACTTTAAAAAGCACTTTTGCACATCCCACTCTCTGCCTCCAGCGCCTGCCCGGCTGCCTTCACCTTCCTGCACTAGAATTCCCTTTGCAAGGGAAACTGTTCCCAGCCGGGACTGAAGGGGGACGCGGGCTGGAGGCAACGGGGTGGGAAACGCAAAACAAAGTGCGGGTCTGTGTGTGTGGGGCGGGGGGTCTGCACAGCCCCCCTGCGGCTGTGTCCCTACACCACATATCCCGCCCAAGGAGGGGGACCAGGCTTTGTGCTGGAGATGGTTCATATCTTGCTGAAAGGAAAACCATCCTAGCAACAGCCCCGTGCTCTGCGGGGCCTCGCCGAGTTTATAGCGGGCTAGGGGTTGTTTTCTTTGGGGTATCGACTGATGAGGATGTGGGGATTGAAGAAGCCTGGCTGTGTTTGGGGCTGGGGAATCTCCATGAACTCCCAGATTCTTGGACAAGACCTGGCTGTCCCAGGCAAAAGGGCTGCTGTAATTGTAGTCGGGATAAAGAGGGACAAAATAATTCCAACGGATATTTTGGGGTATTTTGGCTTATACAGCCCCAGCGAGTGCACAGATGATGCAGCTGCTCTGTGTGTACATGGGGGAGGCCAGGCTGAGGATGTGCCCTTGCTCTGTGCCTCCATTTCCCCATCCGTGCCCTTCCCCTTCCCCGGTGCTACCCGTCAGCCCCGGGCAGGCGCAGCGATTGCCGCGGTGCCCCCGCACACATACCAAGGGGTCAGCCCAGGGGAGCGACAGAATCCAGCCACTGATCAGAACTAAGATTTTATTTAGATGGAGGGACTCAGAGAACCTGCAACACGAAGGCAGAGGCACCTCTGAGAGCAGAGCCAGCTCTGTGGGGTGGCAGGAGGGTGGCACTGCAGCGGGATGGGGGTCACCTTGTCTGTGGGCACCCAGGCTCTGGGCATGGCTGCAGCTGCCCGTCCTCAGGTCAGTCATGGGTGGACCCAGGGTCTGATGCCCCCATGACACAGGGGCCAGAGATATGCTGGGGGGCTTGGCAGGATTCGAGGGTCTGTGCCTGACGTCCTGCCAGGCAGTCTGTGGTTTGGGTCAAACTCTCTCTCTGCTGCCATGAGCTTTTCCTGCGTGAGGGGTCAAATCTGATGGCTCTCACAGCTGAGCATCTCCGGGATCAGGCAGTGCAGGAAGAGCTGGCAGGGGCTCAGGGAGTCCCCTGCCTTTGGCTGAGACCACAGGGAGCCAGAGGAGAGAACACCTCATCCCCTCAGCTCCAGGAGGGGGACAGCTGACAGACCTCTGAAAACCCTTCCTGGTGGCAAATGCTCTCAGATTTGTGCCGCTGAAATGAGAACAGTGCAACCCCTCTCCAGCTCTTCTGAGCCCACTTGGTTGTGCACAGCCCCCAGATCCCAGCTGTGAGCAGGCCATGGAGCCGTTCCCTCAATGCAGGAATCAAACAAAATCTCAGCTAAGTCAGGCAAAGGGGTGGCAAAGAAGGTCCCACCAGTGCCCCCATCCCAGTGCCAGTGCTAAAGCAGGAGGTCCCCAATGCTGTACATTAGCGGCCAGCCAGAGGGAGAAGCAAAGATGGCAGAGATTTTTTTCCCCCTTGTGGGATCAGATCATCTCCATCTCCCCTTGTTTTTTCTTGTTTTTTTTCCTCAACGATTTCTCCTCTCTCATCCTTCCCAAATTTTGAACTTGGGACAAATTTCAGGGCACTTTCAGCCAAGCTGAAGCCTTAAATCAGCCCTTCCTGTTCTCCCAGATCCCAGACTGATTTTGGCCGGCAGCTCTGGTTTGTTTGGTTTTTTTGGTTTTTTGGTTTCGTTTTTTGAGGGGGGACGTAATTAGCATCAAGTATCCACTCCAACACCATCCCTTGATGTTCCCACTCTTCGATGACCACCACCTGGAGAAAGTTTTATCCCTGCAGTGTCTTATCCTGCTCTGGGATTTCTTGGTGACACCTACAGCCCCCACACAGTGTGGGGACACGGCCTGTATGAGCCCACCAGCCCTGCTGGGACCAGACCAAGCACAGCTCCAGAACTGAGACAGGACCCGCTCCTGCTCTCCTGCCAGCACCAGCTCTTGTTGGACCTGGAGATGCCTCAGCTTGCCTTTTTTGATCTGGGAGGTGGGTTGGGTTGCTCACCTTAGTGTTTGGTTCCCCACCTCGGTCTTGGTCGCCCACCCTGGTATTTGGGCTGTGTCTGTATTTGTATCAGGCTTGGGTTCATTATTATTTGCAATTATTGTTATTTCTTATCAGAGGTGTGGGGGTGGTGGGTGGGTTGATGGGTACAGAGGGCAGGGCTGTTGGTGTTCCATAGATCCTCCTTATGGTCCTGCAGAGCTTGGGAGGAGCATCCTTTGGATCTGGGGCGAAAAAGGACCGACCCCATTTCTGACGTGCCATAAGGACCAAGTGCAAGCCTGGATGGAGGAGGCCTGCAGGGGCACCCGATTGCTCTGCAGCACGGGCTTCTCTGGGATCCAGGGTGGTTTCCTGGGCATGATATCAGCCACCCCATCCCAAACCAGGCGCAGGCACCGAGGCCGGCACCGGCAGCGCCGGGCAGGGCTGGCAGAGGCAGCGGGGCTGGCACAGCTGTGTGGCTTTCAGAGATGCTTGATCGATAGCTCCTTCCTCACACTCCCCCCGCTTCCCCAATCCCCACATGCATTTTTCATGCTAACCCCTCCTGGGCAAAGGCTGTCTGCGCAGAAAAAGAAACAGAAAAAACCCACAAAACACAACAAACCGCAACCAAAATCTACTTTTGTTTCTCTGGTCTCCAGAGATTGTTGTAGTTTAAGGGCCAATCTATAGATTCAGGGCTGGGAATATCTTTGCTCCATGAACAAAGAGGGATGAAAAAGCTCCCCGGGGCTTTTCTTAACCCTCTTCAGCTTGGCCCAGAGCTGGAAAAGGCTCCGTACAGCAATGGTTCTAATGGTGCAACACAGTGTGGGCAAACTGGGAAGGCTGGAAAGGGGAGTTGGGCTCCTCTGCAGCTCTTCGTGGGCTCACAGCCCTCCCAGGATATGCTGGATGCTGTGGGCAGCAAAGGGGATCCCTCCCGAGGGTGCAAAGGGTCTCCAGGGCTCTCCTACAGCTGCAAGTCAATGCCCAAAAGCTGAGCTGAGTACGGGGTGATCCCAGGCCACGGCAGCTGGGAAGGCCAGCAGATCCCCGGGCTAGTCCTGCCTGGCCCTCAGGAAGAGCTCAGATGAAGGTTTGGGTATTTCCCAGAATGAGGAAAGAACCCGCAGGGTTTGGGCAAAGGGCAGTTTTTAGGGCGAATCCCCTTTTTCTGTCTCTTGTTGTGTGTGAGGGGTGTTCCCTTTTTACTCCCCATTTTTGGGTGGCACCAGTAAGGCCGAGCAGCACCCCACAGCCCCTCTTGTCCCGGTCTCCCGTGGCTCTCCCCTCCATCCCCGGTGCCAGCCCCGCCTGTGCAGGCAATGCCGAGAGCCCCGGGCAGCCCTCAGCCTGCGGGGTTGTGCTGAGGGACCGATCCTAGGTGAGGGCCCGGCACTTCTGGGGATCCCTCTAGACCCACACTCTCCACTGCACCCCTGGCACCCCACTCTGGGCACTGCTTCAGCCTCACTGCCTTGGGAGCACGTTTGTGCCCGTGACACCCGGGGCCAGAGCTCTCTCCTGAGGGTTTCCCAGCAAGGACATTCCAGCAGCATCCCCAAATTCCCGTTATTTCCCTGCGAAGCTAATGGCTCCCACTGCCCCGCAGCAGTTTCTCTGGTCCCTCAGGAGCCCGGGTGGCGTGGGCAGAGTGCGGGCAGGCACAGAGCATCCCCCGCAGCCCGAGGTGCCGGGGCCGCGGCCGCACCGAGACGGCGTGTCCGGGGTCCAGCGCACGGGAGCGCTTCCCACTCCGCCGGCGAAAGGGCACGGGCCAGAAATAGAAGGGGGAGGAGGACGCCGTGACCTTTCCAGCAGCCGGTGACGAATAAAACTTTCCGGCTACCTGTAGGAAGGCGCAGGGCAGGTTTCATTATCGGCTCGTCAAAGACGACGTCCCCCGCGAGCAGGACAGGCAGAGCCGCTGCGCCCGTGGAGATTCCTGGAATGAACCCGCCGGTGCCTGGATCCGGCGGGTGTTGCCGCTGCCGGAGCTCTCAGGGTGCTCCCCGAGCTGAGCAGGGCGGGAGGAGGGGATGGCAATTGCCACTGACACGAGCAAGAGGACAGAAAAAGCCACCTCTCTCCTAACAGGCTCCCGGGGGTGCTTTGGGCTGCTCCGCTTGGGACGGGGCAGGAGGGGACGGATCCCCCGTGCTCAGCCATGTGAACAGGGCAAGGGGGGCCGGGTCCAAGACGTCTCCAAAGACCCACCTCGGCAGGGGGTTCTCTGTGTCCCCGTGCACCGGGGGACACCCAGAGGCAGCAGGGAGCGGGATGCTGCAGCCATCTGGGGGGACTGGAGCTCAGACTGTCCCTACTGAAGGGCTCAGAAATGTCCCCGCAAGACTCATGGCAGCAGATTCCAGGAGAAACCTGCGTGGGGGCTGCCCCATCCCCTCCGGAATGCAGTGGCATCCACTCGGATGGAGTGAGGCAGCCGTGCTACCCCCACCCCAGTTGTCCCCCTGCTCGCTGACCCGGGGGCGGGGGGGACAGCAGCCGGCTGCCTCGGGCCCCCCCTCGCAGATGGCGTGGGCAGCCAGCACAGGTGGCCCTGCGCCACGGCAGATTGGGGCCGGCTGCCTGCCGAGTGCCCGGGCAGCGCTGCGTCCCTGCCACGGCTCGGGGACAAGAGCAGAGCCAGGGCCCCCCCGTGGCGCAGGGGGTGCAGAGCCAAGGGGGTCCCCACACTGCCGAGCCCGCTGTTGGACCCGGCGCTTCAGCGCTGGCACCACAACCCTGTAAAATAACACACCAGAGACGTGGACAGGTGACAGGGAGCTGGCGGGTCGACAGCGAGGCGTGACACGGGGTCCCCTGACTCTGTCCCAAAGAGGTGAGCTGGGCCAGAGCATCAGGCAGCTTTGGGAGGGTCCGATTTTAAGGAATTGCATTAAACAGCGCCAGGCAGGAGCAGCACGATGCGGATGTCTGGGCTGGTCCAGCATCTTGAGAGGAGATTCTCAGGATACAGCTTCCCCCCTGTTCTTCCAGAGCCAACGCACTGGTGGCTGCCAGGCACCCCAACTGGGCGGTGTGGGACTCGCTTCTGGGAGAAAAGGACCTCCAAGGGGAGAAAGGGGGATCTCTCTCCGTGGATGATGGTGCTCAGTCGTGCACAGGGATTCCAGAGCACAAGCTCCAGGGTGGGCATGACATAGGGTTGGTGGTATCAGCTCCAGGGTGGGCACAGAGTGGGGAGGATGGTGGGATGGTCTCTGCTAGAGGGGTCCTATCTCGTAGTGCAAAGGGGGATCTTGAGGTGGAGATGTGGTGCAGGAGCTGCCAGGTGGTAGCTGGAGCAGGTAAATCATTGGTGCAGGAGAAAACCAAGCTGGCACCCTGCCCATCGCTCGTCGATAGGAAAAGTTGATGTTGGAAGGGGAATTTTCACGTCTAACCTTCCCTCCCTCCTCTGCCTCCCCCTCGGGGGCAGAGGGTTGGAGCAGGGAGCCAGCCCGGAGCCACGCACGCACCCAACCCCAAACCAGCCTCTTGCCGAGCACGTTCTCTTCCAGCCCAGCTGGTTTTGCTCCCAGCCTGCTCCGTCTGTGCACATTAAAGCTTTTTCTAGGTCTGAACTGCTTTTGGCAAGCCAGGCTCCTGTTGGTCCCCACCACCCTCCCCATGGCTGCTCCCCCCGATCCTTTCCCCGTCTGGCTCCCGCTCCCCCTCCCCGGTCGAAGCCCTGCCAGGGACATGGCAAATCAGCGCGAAGCCTGCGGGGCAAATCGGTACAAATGAGACCAAGCAAGAGGGTGGGGAGGGACGGCGAAGGGGGGGATGACTCCTGGGTTGGCGCTTCTGTTGCCGAGTTTGATGTTTCCTGCAAACAACCCTGTAAATGTTCAGGAGCGGCTTCGGACATCACCTGTCCCCCGGCTCGGCAGGGTCTGGGGACGCTGCGCCCCAGACGGAGGGACAGCCCTCACCCCGCTCCCGCAGCCTCCCCGCAGCCTCCCGGCCCTGAGCAGGGCCCCGGCCGGGACGGGGAAAGGGGCCGAGCTGTAAGTCCTGACATTTCAATCTGTTTTGGGGAGGGATGAGGTGGGCGGAGGGTGGAAGGTGCTGAAGGCAGCAGAGGGTCTTACTGCGGGTCTGGGCAGGGAACAAAACCCACCAAGGCGCTGGAGGGGAAAACATTCCCCCTGTTAAAACCTGCCTTCTTCCAGTTTTGCACTCTCCCAGATAAATTCCCAGGCATCTGGTGGTGCCAGGGAAGCCCAGTGCCACACCGGGCTCGGCCGGGAGCAGGAGCCAGTACCCGGACAGGGGATGTGTGACTTCTGGGTGCTGGGAGGCGACTTTTCCCAAGGGATGCTCTTTGATCCCGCTCTGCAGAGTCTTTGCAAGCCGTGTAACTCCTGCTTATTAAAGGCACTCGGCACCGGGGAGGTCATATGGGGCCTTTCTGCTTGGGTTGCTCTTCTAATGACACGTCCGACTGCCTTCGCCGGGATTTGCTCACGCGAGTCTCTGACAATAGAAAGTTTGGGGAGGATTTTGGATGGTTTCCCCACCACCGTGTGTGGTGGGGGGCAGAGGTCTAGACGGCTGTTCTTGCCACTGAAAAATGAAACCATACGTCGGGAAAAGGGGACTAGACTGAGAGGACGCAGGGCAGGATAATTTGAACGTGTTTACCTCTTTGTGTTTTTATAATAATCGAGATCAATGGTTTTCTGCAGGTTTAGAGATGTGATAAGTATTTGTAATTGTGAAAAAGAAATACAAACCACGGGAAGGGCAAAATTTAGCAGTAACGTAGTTTTATCAATTTTGTCCATACTTTTTTCTTTCTCTAAATCCTTCTTAATGGAAGTGAAAACTAAACTGAATTGTCAGAGGAGGTGAGTTACTGAAATGCTTAATGGTGTCAATTAGTAACACACTTCCTCATGCCAGAGGATGCGTGTTTGTAGGAATTTTGGGAATTAAATCAAAAGGTCACATAACAAGGAACAGTTCACAGCAGTGAGAGGCTTCTTTAAAAAAGAGACAAGGAAATCAGGTCAGTAAGGCCCAGCTGTGTATCAAGGTGGCAGCAAATCCTGGGACTGGGAGTGGGACAGTATTGGGGCACCCGCTGGGTGCTGCCTTTGTGGTCTCATGGAGCTACCCTGTTCTCGCCTCTCCTCCATGAGGAGGATTTGGGTTCCCCTCTGTGGAAGTCCGGGATGGAAGGTTGTGAATATGTCACCCCACATTGGTCTTATTGCCCTTTCCTGGAGCCTCCACGGAATTTCAGAGCCCTGCCCATTCCAGAGGCAATGGAGGGGACCTCGGTTAGAGGGGGGATGCAGAAATCCCCCGCTCCTGCGCAGGCATCTCGGGGGCTGTCACAGCATCTCCTCCCGGCGCCTGCGGCGGTGCCGGCACCGGGAATTGCGGGACCGCGGCCGTTCCACGCGGTCCTGCAGCGCAGCGCAGGTTAACGAGCTGCATTCCCGCTTCATGCACCGCTAATAACATCCCTGCCTCGTCCCGGTGGCTTTGCCTCGGGCCGTTGTTGCTCCTCCTGGTCATCCTTTGGCCAGTAGAGACCTCGCTGGGCGATTTGGTGGCCAAGTCCTACCTGCCTGCTCGGCATCTTCGCCTCCGGCTTCAGCGATGTCCCTCGGCTCCCATTTCCGTGCTGCAGCCCAGGCACTGCCGGTTTTGTGGGGCGAAGGAGCTGGAAGCATAGGGAGGAGACAACCAGGCAACATCACCCTCGATGTGCATTAAAAACCCAAGAAAACACCATTCCTGAGGACCAGGCAGAAGGCAGAGAGGTGCCCGCTGCCCGCAGAGTCACAAACGCTGCTGCCCACGAATAAACATGCATTTTGAGACTAAATATCTTCTTTGGAGAGAAATCTGCCTGCACAGCGGCTGCAAAGAGACGTGATGTGCTGCCTGATGTGCTGCCTGATGTGCCCGGGGTGCCCACAGACCAGCCTCATCCCAGGGCCGTGTCCCTCCTGATTCTCTCCTCTCTGCTGGGAGCGTGGGATCCCTCAGGAGCAAACTGAGCTTCTCTCCTGAAGGGTTTGTGGTGTCCCAGCCTGCTGGCCCCGAGTATCCCAGCCCTGTGAGAGCTCTTCTGGCTCAGCTCCTCCACCTTCCCTGGAGTCCATCCCAACCAGCGTTTCTGCTCTGCTATTTCCCCGCTGTTCCCAAGCTCTCCCAGTGTGTGTTAGACAACTTCTCCCTTAGTTTTTTATTTAGCTTGTGGAGCTGCTTGTGCTCACCTAAGGATGGGGAGGGAGAAGCAGGGAACAATTCCTAATGGAGACCATTTTGAAATGGGTTTTAGAGTGGGCTGGATTTCATTGGTGAGGCCACCAAACTTGTTCCAGATTGGCAAATCAAGACCCTCCGTTTATTTTATTGTCTTTTATCCTGACCATACTGAGTCCTTTACAGGTGGCAGTTTCTTGGTGGCTGGTTAGACTTTGTCTTAATTGAAATGTCTCCCTCATGGTTCCATCCTAAATCACTGGCTGGATTCAGAGCTGGGAACCTGCAGGCTGGTGCAGCGCTAAGCTCATGTTTTCCTGGGGCCCAGTGTTGCCACAGCCCCTCTTTATCTAGGGATGGTTGAAATCACAGCCTCATCTTGGCCATGTTTTGGCTAAAAAGAGATCTGTCCTCTAACAGGAGAGGGACAGGGGGATCTTTGGGGATGGCTCTGGAAGAGCCAGGATCTGAGTCAAGGAAAAGAAGGTGTGTGCTCTGTCTGTGACAAGGTCTGTTCCCTGTGACCTGTGGTCTCCTTTCTGCCCTCCTCTGCACACCTGGGCTGGCAGGAGGGTCCAAAAGGACAAAGGGAGTAAACGAGTGTGTCTGCAATTGGGTCCATATCCCAGGGATGCACTAAGGAAGAGTCTTTGGCTGAACAGGGCAATCCCAAATGAGGGCTGGGTGGCTGCCACCTGTGGCACTCTGCTTGGGAAGTCCCTGGGGACACTCAGTACCAGCTCAGAAAGTCCCAAAAGAGCCAGCTGTGGGACAGCCAAGCAATCCTTGGGCACAGCTGGCTCCATCCCAGACTCTTCTGAGATGGGCAGAGGTCCCTGTAGGGTCACAACAGCCCCTGGCTTGAGGTGCCCCGTGGCACATGTGGCTCAGACACATCAGCGAGCAACCAGAGTGGGCCAGATGTGTTCTCTGGGACAGCTGTGAGTCCTCCTTGAAGTCCTTTCTGTCTTCATGAAGGGTGAGAAAGTGCCAGGGTGAATTTACTGGGGGTAAATCATGTCAGAGCAGCCTGACTGCTGTGAGGAGATGACTCACTGCCTGGATGGGGGGGACAAAGGGGTGCTGTTTAAGTGACCTTAGCAGGGTCCTTGACATGGCCTCCTGCAGTATCTTCATGGCCAAACCGGAAATGTGAAGACATGGTGGGTCAAAAACTGGTTGGATTGGCAAGGCTCAATGGGCTGTGCTGAACCAGAGAGGGTGCAGATCCCAGCTGGAAAAAAAGGCTGGCAAGGACCTGCCAGAGCTCAGTGAAGGGAATGGCAAAGTTCTGGTCTGGGATGGAGCAACCCTGGCAGCAGGGCATGGCCTGGGCCAAGGGACTAAAAAGCAGTTTTGCAGGAGAGGACCCACATCCATGACACGAGAAGAGCCAGAGCATTGTCTGCTGAGAACTGGAGAGGAGAGGGAAAAGCCCTGAAGGTAAAAGGAAGCATTGGATGTGGACATGGAGACAGGGAAGGGTGAGGGGAATGCCTGTGATGTCCTTGTGTGCAGCCCCTCTCCTGTAGCAGGGATAAGTGAGGACAGAGCCATGGACACATCCAGGAGCAGGAGACACTGGGCTGCAAGACAGGAGCTGGGCAGGCAGAGGAGGAGGGAAGATGCTTTGCTCCTGTCACCAAAGCAAATCAAGTGAATTTGAACTGAAAGAAAGTGCATGTTCTCGTTGCAAGAGGGACTGATGTGGTGGTGAAGAACACCTGGGCAGCAAGTACAAGACTGGCAGGTATATCCTGGGAGAGGGCTCGGGATGTGAGAAAGGTTTTATCAAGATGGGAACCTTTGGCCACATTTGGTCTGTCTTAGGAGACTTGAAAAGAGCTGAGCTTTGCTAGGCCAACAAAAGCAAAGCAGAGGTCACCTTCCTTTCTTAGCATTCCCATTCCAAGTGTATTTAAGGAGTGCGAACTGCCCAAGGATAAGTGGAAAGCAAAAAGGAGGAGAATGTTTCCAAGTGTTGGTGCTGAGGAACTGGGCTGCAGAAGTTTGGGAAGATCATGGAGCTGACGGGGCAGGGGGTGACAAAAAGCACCTCGTGTGGCAGAGCTCATTGTTTGCAGAGAAGGTGGCAGAAGAGGGGCCATACCCAGCCTGTGCTCCCCATGGGGCAGACACACCATCTAATGTCTGTGTCCACACTGAGGACACTCACATGGCTTGGTCTGTGGTGGAAGGGAGAGGTGGATTAAGGGAGTCAGAGCAGAGTTGAGCCCCACATTGCCCTTCCTGGACTGTTGCTGGTGTGCCCCAGCACACAGAGAGGACAGGTACAGGTGACCAGAAGGAAGTGGCTTCAGGAGATGTGCCACCATCCCCAAGGGTCTTCCAGGTGAAGAGCTGAGAGGGAATCTTGCAGGACAGGTAGTCCCAGGCAGTGGGATCCATCCTGGACTGTCACACCAGCAAGAGAACGAGAAACCTGTAAGTGGGAAAAGAAACTTCAGATGTCATAGAAACTGGAAGTAGTTATAGAAACTTCTCCTGGAAACAGGAAAGGCAACACTCTGGACCTCCAGTAGCCCTGCACATCCCAAGCATGACACAGACTTTAGCATACAGGATAGCTGGACCATATATTCCTCTTTCACCTTCACACACCTCTTAATCCCTCTCAGTTCTCTCCAGCTGTCCATCTCACCATGCCACCATGGACACCATGTCCTCTTTATACCTCTGGATCTCAGTCATACTGTTGACCCTTCTAAGCTGTACACAATCACCTTTCCCTCTATCCAGCTGCACATTTTCATTTGGAGATTGATGTTGTCTTCACAGATTTGGAGGTCAGTTTGCCACTGAGCTGCTGACACCATGGCTGGGAGCCTGTGGTCTCCTGGGGCTCCATTAGCAGGTAGAGTGGAGGTGGAGGAAGATGTAGGAAGCTCCCACAGTGGGGCCTGGGCACAAGCTTGTGCGGGTGGTTGATATAATGTGGAGAGACAGTCTCACATCTCCTCACCAGGACCTGCCTCTTCCCCTGAAGGGCTCACGGCAGGAAGGGCTGTGGGAGGAAGGCTGCTTGTGGTGGAGGACCCTCGTGTCTCTGGAGAGTAGCCTGGAGGCTGTGACGGCCTGATCTCATCTCTCCAGGAGCCTGTGAGTTGTGTTGCGAGTGTCACAGGCAGAGGCGATGACTCCAACCCATCACCACTTGGTTGAATGCTTTTCACGGGATGTTGGGGTTGCCCCAGGGAGCCTTCAGGCTTGGTGAGATTTAGGGACAGATAGGTGCTTTATGGGGATGGAGGCATGAGGAGCAGCATCTTGGAAGAGCTCAGAGACTGAATAACACTGCTTGAATAAGTGCACAAAAGGGACAAGATTTTGACTCAAAATTAGGGAAGACTTGTATGCGTGAAGGTGCTGTGGCTCTGGCACATGGCAAGGAGTAAGTTCATCATGTGGCTGAAGGACACTCCAAGGCTGGGCAGGAGATTCCAGACAGCCTGCAATTCCAAAGAGCAATGCTTGCAAAGATGGAACCACCTCGTGTCTGGGCTGGGCTTTGGGGTGCAGGTGGTCCTCACCAAAAGCCATCTGCAAAGAGAACTGAGCTTTCCCATCCAGGAATTCCAGATCCCTCCAAATGTTGGAAACTCAAAGGTTAGGAACCCAAATGCTATCAAGATTTGTGGTCTATGACTCTGACTTTGGCTTGCCCTGGGATGTGAAGCACATGGTTTGGTGACCCCACATATGGAGACAGAGAATAGGTGATGAAGAACCCTCGGAGCAACAGAGCCATGCTGAGCTATAGGATGTGGATCAGAGCCTCTGGCCTTACATATGAGGACATGGTGGGTGGACAGATAGGGAAAGATTGGCAGTTTGGGGCAGATGGGAAACCCCAGGTTTTTCTGAAGATATTATGTGGTTTGGGGAAGAGCAGAGATTTTGGTGCAACAATTGAGATGAAGCCAGAAGGCACTGCTGGAGGTGGGAATAGTTTCAAAGCTGCCGATGTAGAGACCCCAAAGGGACATGGCAGGCTGGCCTGACACGGTCACTGCCACAGAGGTCGGGGAGGTGCAGAGCTCCCAGCCTCAGCAGCCGAGCTTCTCTCCTCTTGCTGAGTGCCTGCTGCTTTGCCATGGCCAATTGCCTTCATCCCAACCTCCGATAAACGCTTAAAAGCTCAAATCACACAACCCCAGGCTATGAAAACTAAAAGGGACCCGATAGCCGCTAATAGCCGAGCAGCCCCTGCGGCAAAAGCGGAGCGTAGGGAAGTGGTTTGCATTGATCGTGGCTCCCTGCCGCCACCCGCCCGCTCCCTGCCCGCCTGCTCCAGCCACAGAGCTGGCAAAAACGGGATAAAACCCCATGGGAAGTGCCAGAAGTCCAGGTGATGTCAGCCACGGGATGGTTTGTAGGGTTGCTGTGAGATCCCATCAAGGTGCCATTCTGCTCCTCACCGTCCTGTCCTGTCCTGTCCTGGTCATGAGGGCAGCACGTCCCTGGGATGGCCATTGCTGTGGATGAACGGCAGTGCTGGGATCATAGACTGCAGTGATGCTGAGCCCCAGGATCATGAGGGACCCGGAGAACCCACAAAGAAGCAGCTGGTGGATGCAGAAGCAGAGAAGAGTTGTCCCTGTGGTTGGTGCTTGAAGTGCAGGGCACCACTAGTGAATTCCCACCCAGGGTAGGACCAGCTCATGAGAGACCACAGGAGCTCTCAGCTGCAGGATGAGGTGGGAGGCAGGTGGTTCATCACAACACTGAATGGAGAACTTCATTGCCTTTCTTGAGCCCCTTCCTCCATGCCATATCCTACAGCCATCTGGGGAAGCTGAGGGCAGCCAATTTCCATAGGAGCGTTGCAGCTCCCTGGCAGCCTTCCAGTCAGCATTGGAGGACTCAGAGGTCAGTGGCAAAGGGAGGACATCAATCTGAGAGATGGGGTCTTTGTTACAGCCAGAAAAGCTCTTGGAAATCTGTAAAAGCAGACCGGGACAAGTTCACATGCCCACCCATGGGTGGAAAGGACAGCAGGAATTGTTTGTGTTGGTACAGGAAACCCTCTGGGCTCAGCCCCTTCCTGCTGCTGCAAACCAGGAGGAGGCTCAGGAAAGGGATGAGGACTGGAAGGGTTTGGCCCTATGTCCGGCTTCAGCCTGGAAAGGAGATGGTGAAGCAGGGGTGTGATGGTGAACCATGTGGTTGGAGTGTGGACAGTGATCAGGGCTGCTGTTTCCACCAGTCAGAGACTTGGGGGGCATCAAATGAAAGTTGTGGGGACAACAGGCTTGGAAAGCTGGAGGATGAAGCTGTGGGCAGGGTGCTCTGCTGCAGGATGCTTTGTAGGCTGGACAATTCCACAGCTTCAAGAGCAGCTCCTGCAGATTCAGAGTGGAAAGGGCCACTGCCAAGTGCTGCATCCAGTGGCATTTGGTCTGCTGGGATGGCCGAGGGGTTAGGAAAATTGGAGTGCTCCTATAGATACTTGTCGTACATCCAGGGAAACTGCTTTTAGATGTTATTAGGGGCATGATGGACAACTGAGGTGATGTGATTCAGCTGCCCCGATGGTTTCATGCCCTTTCCTGCATCCCTGTGGCTGGAGACTAGACTGGGATTTTTAAAGCACTGGAGCACCGGGGACTGCAAATCTCTTTCCTGGGCATCTCTCCCCTCTTCCTTCCCTTTGTCTCTCCCTCTCTTTCCTCTCCCCTTGCCACTCGGCTCCTTCCACCGGAGCGTTCCCCTCCCGTCGGCGGTCCCGGGGCGGAGGGCTGGGATGCTGCAATTCCCAGGCACAGGTGCGCGGTCCCTGCCGCTCGCTGCCCCCGGGCACGGCCCCCCCGCCGCAGCTGACAGCCCACTGGAAATAATGTGTTGTGGCAGAGAGAGACTCAGCAGACCACGAAGATCTGCTGGTGCGGGAACTGCTCAGCAACCAGGAGCCACAACGCCTGTCTCCCGGCTCCTCAGGGCCTGATCCGGCTCTGGGGATGCCTCCGCTTCCCCGGAGTCTGCCCGGCTCACACGCAGGGCACCTTCCCACTCTCTCCCTTCTTTTTTCTTTGCTCTTTCCCTTCCTCCTCCCTTGCTGTTCCTCTCTGCAGCGTTAAGGAAGCGGAAGCAGCCAAGCTGCCTGTCCCTACACGGGACATGTCCCTGCCATCCCCCGCACCGCCGGGCACAGGAGGGGAACGAACGGCTTTCGCGGCAGCCTTGGAGGAGAAGGATCAGGTGTGCAAGAATGGAACAACCAGTTCCAGTCTTCCAGCAAAGATTTAATCTGCCTCTGGCATATAAACAGCAAATGTTTGTTCAACTGACCTGCAAACAGGCGACGTGCATCGCGGCGGGGCCGAGGCGCCCGGCTCCCCGCTCTGCCGCCCTGGGTTCCTTGCCCTCTAGCAGGGTGACACGGGGCAGGGCACCAGGGACGACCGGGTCCAGGATGCTCGGGGCACCCCGGGCTCGATGTCTGGAGCCAAGGAACGATGCTGAGAGGGATCCCATCCCGCCCAGCTGCTGCTGCATCCCTTCTACTCCCCCGAGCACCGCAGCGATGCTGAGCGCTCCCGGCTCGCGGGCGAGCCACACACACGCCGTGTCTGAGGGCTGGAGGACAAGCGTGTCCCTGCAGGCAGGGAGGCCCCGAGCTCTGCATCACACTGCGATGGGAGAAATCAGCCTTGGCTGCTGTAGGTCAGGTCTGCACCCCCGGGACTCCCCTCGAGCCCCCGGGGCACACGGGTGCGTTACAAGGGGACGCTTTTGCCCATTTTCCGCATGACCAGATCTTAGCAGCATGCTCGGGTCCCAGCTCAGCCCACACGTGGGCGTGCAAAGGGCTGTCCCCAAGCCCTGCCTGCAGCTCAGCCTGGCCCGGGGAAAGCCACAACGCGGCTCGTTCCCTGTCCCCATCGCAGGTGGGAAATACTTTCTGCTGTTTGATGATGAACCTCGAAAGGAAGTTTGAAAGGGTTCTATGCAAGTAATTCCCTCTTCCATCACACAAACGCTGTCTCCATGCTCTCAGAAGGTAAGGTGATGCCCACTGGTACCCGTGGTGAGGTGAGTGGGCAATGGAGCATGGGGCATGTCCCCAGGGCCACTGGTATTCCAGGCTGCACCCAGAGCATCCATGAATATATTGAGTGGGATGCTCAGGGAAGCAAAGGCTGTGGGGCTGCGTGAAGAGCAGCAGCCCCAAGGACAGGGGCTCACCGAGGGCAGCAACAGGCACAGGGGTGGGGACCATAACGAGGTCAACATGCCAACCCAGCTTCTGGTTTGGTGCTGCTGCATGAGCCCCTTCCCTGCACATCCCACTCTGCTCTGAGCTCCTCGGCACTGCTGTGCTTCTCCCCCTGCCCTGGGAGCTGCAAAGCTCCCTCCAGCCCCACGGGGAAGTGCCCCAGACCATGTACAGGAGGATGTGGGGTATGGCTGGGCACTGTCCAGGCTGGTGGGCAGCAATGCCTGTTGCAGGGGCTGTCAGGTCCTTTAGCCACTGCCCGGACCTGTCTCCAGGCAGCTCCTTGTCCCAGCTGCCCAAAGCAGCAGACACACATGCTCTTTCCCTTCCCATCCTCCAGATCTTGTCTCCTTTTCTCCAAAAGCCAGGGAGCAGATTGCTTCCCGGAATGGCTCCAGCTGCCACATTGGTGGAAATCTGGAGCTGCTCCTGGCCCACTCCTTCCCAGGCTCTGCATCCCCACACCAGCCTGGCTGTGGGGTCTCCTGGGGGAGTGCCCTGCCCTGAGACCTGCTGTCTGGAGGAGGGATTTGACTCCTGAGAAATGAGCCCCAGACCCACAGAATGAGCCCTCAGACTTGCTGTCCTCCCCAGGAGAAATGCAGGTTTTGTTCTGAGAAGCTGGCAAGTCCCTCCAGGGCAAAGCTGTGTCTGGAGGGGTGACACAGGCCCTGCATTGATGTTGGGTGCCCCATGACTGCTTGGCCATCTGTGGAGGAGCCCAGTTTCATGGCCATGGAGGCTGTGCAGGTCTGGCTTCTCTGTGGCATGAGGAGTCAGAAGGCTCTGCCCCCGTGCCCACTCCCAGAGCTGGTGGGGGGACAGGCTGTGGGACAGATGTGATCCTGCTTTCCCCAGGAAGGTTGTGGTGGGAAGCAGAGGGGACAATCCGGTGTCAGGTTCCTGCTGGGGATGTTGCCTGGACATTTCAATCTTGGGGAAGGCACCTGGAAGTAGAGTGGTGTGGTTTAGCCTGCTTTGGTTTTCCAGGCTGGATTCCCCCTGTTGTGGCACAGGACAATGTTGGTCCCATGCAGCCAGGGAGGCAGGACTGCTGTTCCAGCCCTAACACCCAGTTCCAGGCAGTCAGTCCACAGCCTCTCCCATCCAGTCTGTCCATCCAACTGCCCTCTTTGCACCTGGACCACATTCTCAAGTGCAGGATCCCAAGTCTCTGCATTTGGCCCAGCTCTCCACCTTTGGTGCCAGAGCTTTGGAACACCTTGGCTGGGTTTAGAACTGCAGTACCCCAGGAGATGGCAAAGCCACAGAGGTTTGTGCCCAGTACAGTGTTTGGGTTTCTACGCTTTTCTCTTTCACTGCTTACCCTTAGCAGGGAAACTGTCCCTGGGCTGGGCTGGAGCTGCCCCAGGGAGGCTCCAGCTGGGCAAGAAGGTCACCTGGGTGCCTCAATGTCACCTCGAGGTGGTTTAGCTCCAACGCCTTTAATAGTGTTTGTTTTCCTTTTCCTCTGGAGTGGTTTGAGAGAGGAGGGTCAGCATGAGAATAGGATCAGCATGTACAGGAATACCTGTAGGGTTTGGGCAAAAATTCCATCACTGGCCTGGGTTTCAATCCCAAGCATGGGATCTCCAGACTGAGGCCCCAGCAGCTCTGGTCTCTGGGGCCAGGAGATGCCCACGGAGCAGAGCCATCCCCCTGGGGAGCTGCAGGCACAGCTCACCACCTCCATGCTGTCCTTCTTCCTGGTTATACAGTGCTTCCAGCAGAGGTGTGGGAAGATTCACACACTGTGCCCCTCTGTTCCCACAAGGAGCCGTCTCCAGGCACCACCACCATGTCCAAGGACGACGTGGGCTGCAAGCTGACCTCGGTGTACAAGCACAAGGAGAGGAAGCCGAAGAAGCCTCACTACATCCCGAGGCCGTGGGGCAAACCCTACAACTACAAATGCTTCCAGTGCCCCTTCACCTGCATGGAGAAATCCCACCTCTACAACCACATGAAGTACAGCCTGTGCAAGAACTCCCTGTCCCTCCTCATCGAGTCGGACTGGCCCTACAAGAAGGGGAACCTGCTGCACCCGGAGCTGCGGCTGCTGCAGGCGGCGGAGCCCTCACGCCCGCGCGGGCGCAGGGACGAGCAGGACGCCTGCGACTCCTCGGCCACCGCGGCAGGGCCGGGCAGGAGCAAGCAGGCCCCTGGCAGGGATGGTCACGAGGACAAGTCAGGGGTGGAGATCCTGCCTGCTGAAGGGGCTGGCGAAGAGGGTGGCCAGTTCCAGGAGGAGGAGGAGGATGTTGCAGGCCTGCTGAGGGAGATGGATGCAGGGCAGAAGAAAGAGAAACTCGAAGAGGCAGGTTGCCAAGGTGACCCAGCTGAACCAGAAGTGAACACTCTGGTCTTTGGCTTCAAGAACAAGAGGGACAACAAACCTTGCAAGGAGGTGGAACCCGACTTCATCATCACGGATGTCTTCTCTCTCAAGAACCATGTCATGAAGAGCAGGGAAATGGCCTCCCCTGACCTAGATGCTAAGCCAAAGCATTGCAAAGTGCCAAAGAAATGCCTGGCAAGCAGTGGGATCCTCATGGAACAGTGGAAGCTGGTGGCAAATGGGCAAAGGAGGAACACACCTGAAGTGTCCCCACCTTGTACCGACAGCAACATCATCCCATGCTACCCCCCTCCAGCCTACAGTGACTACCATGAACCTCAGGGCCTGAACCTCTCACTGCTGGGTATCAACTACCCACTAAACCCCAGTCTCTTCTCCTACCTGAGCCCCACAATGGCCAACAGCATGACCACACATCCACACTTGGCTCAGCTGCCCTTCCTGGCCTCCACAGCCCAGCTGATGCACCCCAACCCCTCCCACTTCCAGCCTCTGCAGAGTCCTGAGCGCTCAGCTTTCCTTCCCCGCTTTTACTACCCCTTGCTCTTTGAGCACACCTTCGGCTCCACCGAAAGCAAGATGTCCTCCAGCAAGCCAGACACCCAGCAGCTGGTGGGCTCAGTCATGTCCACACCAGCCCAGGCCAAACCTTCCAGCGAGCCAACCAAACCTGGGCAGCTGAAGGTACCCATCTTGAAGACAGGTTTTCCTTGGTCCAAAGGTGTCCGGGAGGAGCCAGGCTCTGAGCTCAGCCACCCTGCCATGCTAGGGCAGGAAGAAGAGGAGAAATGGCTGTCCCAGGAGAAGGAGAGCAACCCAGCTTTGGGCCTCAACAACCTACGCAAAAAGCCAGCCACTGACATCTACCAAACCATGATGGGGATGCAGGATGGCGCTTTCACCCACGGTGGCGTCCGGAAGACAGAGTTGCCAGTGATGACCCATCTGGAGACCAGCAGCCCTCCAGGAAACCAACTGAAGAGGAAGTTCCCTGTCACTGGGCTGGATTTGATAGGACCTGAGAGGATGATACCTGGAAAACTCAGCTACCAGGGCAGGTAAGGTGCTTGTGATTTCTCTGCTTCTTCCTCATATCTGGTTGACCTTAAACATCATCTTCATACCCTGTTGTATTACTGATCCCCCCACTAATCCATGAGATGATTCGCAGAGGACTGAGCACTCAGAGCAGGACTCCCTGTCCTCCAGGTGTGTCCCAGCACCTGGGCTGTGTCACATTTGCTGTCCCTTGCTTTCCCCTGTTTTACACAGTACAGAGGTGATGTGTTGTCTGTGCAGTGTGGACTGTGCTCCCCAGGCACCAGGAAAGCTCCTCTTATGTCCCCAGATATCCCAGGTTTGCTGGAACAATCATTGCCTATTTTTAAACATTCCCATTTGCATTCCTTTGATTTGCCTTCTGGTTTCAAAGCCCAGAAGGAGGGTCACGTTCCCAAACATTTCCTTTTACCTGGGGCTAGAAATGTGCACAGCTCCTTTAAACAGACTTACAGCTCCTTTAAACAGACTTTCAGTTCCTCCCATGGTTGTGCAAGTCCAGCTGTAGCTCCAAGAAAAATGTCACAGTAAACCCACTGCTGTGACACCAGGAAGAGCTTTCTCTGGAGAAGCTCTCCATGGTTTTTTATCTCCATCTGCCCTTTCCCTGTTCTCTGGCTGGCTGGAGAGGTCTCCTCCAACTGGGCCTTTAGAACTGTGGGATAGTCATTTCCATCAACATTCTCCAGTGCTCCAAGCAGAGGGAAGATCCAGATTTGGCCAGCTGAGGTGGGATCAGCACCAGCTATCCAGTCTGGTCTCTCCCTTTGCTGGTGGATGTCATGAAAGTGTGTGTCGGGGTCCATCCTTCTCCTGGGAAAACAATGCCAGTAGCAGGTCCAGCCAGGGCTCTGCACGCTCCAACCAAAATCCTTCCTGGAAGGGCCTCACGCTGGCAGCAGCCAGTGGAGGAACCCTGGCTGAATCTGGCATTGGACATATGCCCAAGGACTTCCCTATCTTTTTCCCTACTGATTGTATCCCCTTACTCTCTGCAGTGGTTCAAGGGCCAACCCTGGCCACATCGCCAAGGCCCCGGACCACTGGCACACAGAGGTCCTGGTGGGTCAGCCCGAGGAACCAGAGAGGGGCAGTGACACCGAAGTCCTTCCCGCTGCGGGTGCTGCCCTGGACCATAGCCCCTGCAAGCAGAGCAGACCCCAAGAGACCTCTACCACCATGACAGACTCTGAGGCCACAACAGTGCTCATCGGGGACCTGTCCAAAACCTTAGAGGAGTACCAAGAGGTGGAGAAGAAACTGTCTGATCTGGCGAAGGAGGACACCCCTGGGCAAAAAGAGCTGAGGGACCAGCTGGTCAAAATCCGAAGGGAGCTCTACCACATCCACCAAGCGCTGGAGAAAGCCACCAAACCCCATGAGGGGCCACTGGACCTGTCGGTGAAGAGATCCTCAGAAGGTCTGGAGAAGGTCCAGCCAGCCAAGAAGGAGCCCTGCAACATGAGCCTGGGAAGTGAGAAGCTCCACGGCAAAGACCAAGGGCCCCTCAGCAAATGCCCGGCCATGGGGGAGCCTGGAGATGGGGAGGGGCTGCCCAGCTGCCTGCTGGAGGCCGAGAACAAAACCATTGACGTGCTGATCAAGATGAGCCGCTCCGAGAGCCTCCGCACATCCTGCGAGGCGCCGCTGGGCGCCGTCATCAAGGCGGAGGTGCTGCCGCTGTCGGTGCCGCTGGAGCTGCGGCACGTCATGGAGCCCTTCTACAGCCGCACCACCAAGTGCGAGGCTGACTCCAGTGTCCTGCTCTGCTCCGACGGCAGGGCTGGCACTGCCCAGGGCCCACAGCTCCCGGTGGCCGCTGAGGACGGGCCCCTGGGCTGCCGCACCGGGCAGCGCTCCCTGTCCTGCAGCCTGCCCAGTGACACCGACCCCATGTGTGTCCACAGCCCTCTGCATGCCGACCCCTAAATCCACTTGGATTGAAAGCTCCTGGATCTCACTGACCACCTCATGCTTCACCTCTGCAGTGTCCCACCTTGCCACTCCTCCTCTTCCCCATGGATGGAAGCCCAGCCGCCGCCTGGCTGCAGCCACATGGCTGGGGTTCCAGCCAGATCCCCCTGGACAACTCCACAAGGTGTAAAAATCCAGTCCCTGTCCTCTTCCAGTGTCACAGACAGTGCTGCTGGGCTCTCCGTGCTCCACAGCCTCAGCACCCTGCTCCTGGAGCTCCCTTCCAAAGGGAAGTCTTCAGCAGGCAACAACAGAAAACTGCTAAAAGCACGAGGCTTTCAGCAAAAGGCTCACCCAGCCCTCTCATCAGGGACACTCAGGGACATTTGCCACCCAGCTCCCATAATCTGCAGACAGGGAAGGGACTAAAGAGAGCCAAGCCTTGATCCAGGTTGTGCTCAAACAGACCGTGGCTGTCACCTGGTACGGGGCAAAGACACAGTGGCTTCATCCCATGGAGGCTGGAGGGTCCCAGCAGGGATTGGATGCACAGCTGGACTGACCCAAAGGCCAAGTGCTTTCCACACTGTGGAGAGAAGAACATCCTCCCAGTCATGATGACAAGGTGACAGGGGGGCCACCTTGCCAGCTCCATGCCTGGGCCCTGAGCAATCCTGCCAGGGGCTGTTGCCATGTGTAGCGAGCGCTGGGCTGTGGGGACTTGCTCCTGCCCACCGACCAGCCAGGGCCTGGCTCCTCCTTTTGCCTTCACACTCCCTCAGCCCCTTGGCCTCTCCCCATGCAGACATTCCTCACAAAGGCCCTGATTCTGCAGAGTTCAGCTCCCAGGAGCTCCTGCCCACTAATCCTACACTCCCCCAGTGATGGCACATGGGACAGCAAAATGGGTGAGACGATGCTGCCATGAACCACCCAGCTCAAGGGACAAAAACTCCAAAAACAACTGTGAAGGGACAAACTTGGCCTGTCCCAAGCCGGAACAACGCTGAGCAGCCACCCCTGAAGCAGAGCATTGTGGAGCCACCCACTCAGGCAGGTGCCTGATGCTTGTGGGGTCACACTGGCCTTCCCAAAAGGTCACCTTCTCCCCTGTTCACTGGGGGCTCCTGTGTCTGTTGAGTAGGCTAGAACTGACCACAGGGCAGTCACACCTCCCTGTCCCCCCCACCCTGCAGAGCAGCATCTGCCCTTGCTCAGGACGTCCTCATGCTTGGGCCAGGAATTCTTGGATTCCCTCCCTCCAGTGCTCTCCGCATCCTGGAAACGCCAGGCACCCTTTCCTTCCCATCCACACTCCCTGTTCAGGACATGGTGGGGTGTCCTGGTAGCTCCCAGGGCCTTCACCACCTTGACCTTGGTGGCTTGTCCTTTGCAATGAGAAGCACTGAGATGGGGGGCAGGAGAGCAGGACAAAGGGGACAGTGACAAAGCCACAAAAAAGGGACTGACACAGCACATCCAAGGAGCTTTAGATACCTTGGGTACAAAGTGGACAATCTCACAGTGGTGGCTTAAGAAGGCAAGGATTCCCAAGTACTTTGATGGACCCAGACAACAGGACCTTTGGACAAAGCTTCCACCTCATCAAAGGGGTTTATCTCCCACTGAAAGACTTTTCTTAAGGCACAGAGGCCTGTGAGGTTATTGGGGCCTGTGAGGTTATTGGTCTCCCTGGAGTAAAGGGTGGGGCAGGGGAAGGGGAGCATTCAGAAGGAGAGATTGCTCAGCTCAGCATTGTGGCCCTTTGAACCAGCTCCTGATGGGCCGTGTCCTGTTGCTTCCCAACATGGCCCTGGCCCCACAAGGTCCAAGGGAAGGTCATGAGACCACACCAGAGTCCAGGAAAGGTGGTGTTGGGCCTTTCTTCCTTGGTGTGAACTGTGCTGTCATCTCTGGATGGCAGAACACCATCAGCACAGCAGCCCCCTCCATATCAAGCACCTTGCTCACATAACCCAGTCCCACCAGCTTCCCAGTCTGTCTCCAGCCTTTGCTGCCACCCTATGCCCCCCGTCACCCTGTGCCCCTCTGTCACCCCATGCCCCTCTGTCACCTCATGCGCCTCTGTCACCCTGTGCCCCCTTGTCACCCTGTGCCCCTCTGTTACCTCGTGCCTCTCTGTCACCCTGTGCCCCCTTGTCACCTCATGCCCCTCTGTCACCTCATGCCCCCCNCGTGCCTCTCTGTCACCCTGTGCCCCCTTGTCACCCCATATCCCTCTGCCACCCTATGTCCCCCTGTCACCCCATGCCCCTCTATCACCTTGTGCCCCTCTGTCACCCTATGTCCCTCTGTCCCCCTGTGCCCTCTGCCACCCTATGTCCCACCGTCACCCCGTGCCCCTCTGTCACCTTGTGCCCCTTTGTCACCTCATGCCCCCTTGTCACCTCATGCCCCTCTGTCACCTCATGCCCCCCTGTCACCTCATGCCCCTCTGTCACCCCTCCTCCCCAGCTCCCTCACTCACACAGCCCTGGCAGCTGCTGTCCCCATGCCAGCACCTCCCCATTCCTGTATCTCAGGGCTCCCTACTCTCCCCAGTCACCTTCTCTGTGCATCCTTCATGCCAGGACCCTCACCCAGAGCACAGCAGGGCACCCACAGGCACAATCAGGAAGTTGGAGTCCCGTTTTGCTGTGACATCCTTCTCTGCCCACCCAGCCTTTACCTCCTCTGAGGAACAACAAGATGTGAGGTCCCTCTGCCCCCCTGGGAGCCCCACCTCCTCCCAGCCCCAAGCTTTTTTAGCAGATCCCCATTTGAACTCAGGCACTTTGGAGGTCCAGAACACCAAGGGGGTAGCTGAGCTCTGAGACCAGCAGCCCCGGCCTTCAGCAGGAGATCCCTGGCCAGAGAGATCCCTCCAGGCAGTGCTGCCTTTCACCCCTTTCTAGCTGAGATATTGCCTGCACACAGTCACCTCTCCCTCCCAAGGCCCTGACTCCATCCTGCTGCCCCGAGCTGGGATGCTGCCCTGCTCCGTGGTGCCCATGACTGGAGCTGGTGCCCACAGCCCTCACCACATCACTCGCCACCTCCCTCACCTCCACAGACAGCCGTGGGGCAGGAAGGAGTGGGGGGCTGATCACACAGTATTTATTGTTCACAGTTTTACGAATGTACAAAACAAAAACCAAACCATTAAAGGGAAAACCTCTGAGCAAGAGTTCTACTGTCTGCTTTGTTCTCCTTTTCTGGCAGCCCTTCCTGCTCCAGATGGATCCTGCAGTGGTCCCATGCCATGGCTCTGCACCATGGAGCAATGCACTCCCAGGTTTTTGTGGTACCAGGTGAGCCACCAGCAGGATGTGGCCAGATGTGGACTCCACGTGGTCAGATGTGGGGGCTGCATGTGGTCAGTATTTAAGTGCATGGGTTTTGATCATTTCATTCTGCTGGATGAACACTGGGATCCCTTTAGCTGGTCCTGTCCTGGGGAGAGGGGCAGCCCACTATGTCTGACAGCAGACATCAGGAGGAGAAATGTCTTCACAGGAGCCACGAGGGTCCTAATTCATAGAATCATAGAATTCAAGAAAAGTTGGGGTTGGAAGGGACCTTGAAATTCATCTCATTCCACCCCCCTGCCATGGGCAGGGACACCTTCCACTATCTCAGGTTACTCCAAGCCCTGTCCAGCCTGGCCTTGGACACTTCCAGGGATGAGGCAGCCACAGCTTCTCTGGGCAAACCTGTGCCAGGACCTCACTACTCTCCCAGGGTAGAATTCCTTCCTAATATGCACTCAACCTACTCTCTCTTGGTTTGAAGCCATTCCCCTTGTCTTGTCATTACAATTCCTCCTTCAGGAGTCCCTGCACACACACACAGCCTTTTCCTTCCATCTCCACTGACAATTTACTGTGGCTGGGCCTGGAGGCTGCAGCACCAAACCCCAAGTCCTGGTGCAGGGCAGAGCAGAGAAGAGTGTTAGGTCACATCCCATGCCCCCAGTGCCACCCTGTTGCTCAGCCTTTGCACCTTGTCCCCAGGGGTTCTGGTGGCACCCCCAGAAGGGCTGGCACCCCCCTGCCCTGCCATGGCTCTCCAAGGCAGGAGAGCCCCCTGCCCAGGGACTCTTGCTTGCAGGGACCTTCTGGAGGTGGCCAAGCTGTAGGCACCATTCCAGCTGAAAAGATGAAAGCATTTACCTTTACATTTAAATAATGGATGGGAGTTGAACTACTGAGGTGGCTTATCCAGTCTGCAATCTGCACCCCCAGGGCCCTCAGCCTGCCCCAGCACAGGGCCCATTACACGACTATTTGGTCACCCCAAAGGCATCTGATAGAGAGCCATTACCTGCCCTTTATGGCAGGCCCACTGATAGCCATCTTTCTTGGTCAGGGTTGACCAAACTCACCCTATTTTCATGTCCCCCCTCATTTTCCTGCCAAGCCAAGCCCAGTCCCAGCCAAATCCCCCCCTGCCCTGATGAATCCAACAGCCCCCCTGCTCCTGGGGCTGGGGGGATGTGGGGTCACTGCAGGTCCCTCAGATGCTCCTGGTCAATGGAGCTGCACAACTTTTATGGGTTTCTAACCCCAGGTGGGTACAGCTGCTCCTGCTCAAGCATTCCTTCTCCTCCGGGTTCAAGAGCAAAGGAGAGCTCAGGGACTGGGAGGGAGGGAAGTTTTCCTAATAAACAAACCCTGAGGGAAGGCTTATCTTGGGCAAGGCAGTGGAAGGAACCAGATTTCAAGGTTCCTTGTAGAAGAGGAGATTGTTATGCTCCCCATCCCATTGGCACAAGGATGTGGCCCCAGGGAAGCTGAGAGTGGAGGACATTCAGGGTGAGTTTGCTGTGTCCCCAACCAGTTTCCCAGCCACACTGGTGTGACTGTGAGCCCTGCCAGGGTCAGCAGCAAGGGGAGACACAGCAGGGACCACACAGGCACCCTGGGACACAGGGATGGGGCCAGAGTTTTGGGGGAAGGGCAGCAGATCATGTCATATTGCTCATCATGAGCAGGGCAGCCCTGAGCATGAGATGGGGACATTGCACAGATCCTGTGAAAGTGCTCCCTGACTCAGTGGCAAAGGGCCAGTGGTAAATTCTGAGCATGGATTCCATGCTGGAAGAAGACTCTCACTGCAGAGGTACAGTCCTCAGGCTGCATGGGGGATGGCAGGGGCCATGGGGGGCATCACCTCCACCCACTGCACCCCAGCCTGGCAGGAGAAAGCACAGTCCAAGAGACAGAGCTGAAAACTCCCTTGGGATTTCTGGGCACTCACTCGTAACAGTGGAACCAGCTGGGGACAGAAGTGGTTCCTGCCCAGCACAACCAGTTTTCTCTTACCCCACCGTGGGCCGGCCAGAGCTTGGAGCAGTGGAAAGTTACCAAAGGTGGACTCAAGAAGGGCCAAGGTCGGCCAGGAGATTTCTGAGACATGTGAAGCTGCAAAGACAACCGGGAGCAGAATTGCTCTGCCTTGGGCAGGAGGGGGGCAATGGCCAAGCTTTGAAGCAGTGACTGGGCAACTTTAACTGCGAGATGAGGGCAGGCAGAGGCACCAGGCTGGGACGACTCTGGAGATGGAAAGACAAATCAGGAATTGCCCCCAAAGGATTCCCATCACTCCAGGGGTGCTGCCCAGCCCAAAGGAAAGGCTGGCAAGGTTTCCTCTCTGCCAAACGACTGCACACTGAGCAGGAGTTTCCCCATGACTTTAAGTGGTGTTCTCAAGAGCTCCAAAGTGCCCTGGAAGGCACCAGGAGTTCCAGGAGAACACCATTCCTTTTGTCTCTTCCTCCGACCTCTCCTCAGCCTCATTCTTTCCCTTGCTTGGAAGCATTCGCACAGTAGGAGCAAGCAGGTGAGGATGTGGCTCCCCTCGAGGCAGAAATGTCACCCCCAGGGCTGGTGGCACACCAGGGACCAGCACAGATGTGCTGAGACCTGGCGGGGGCTGATCTGCAACGGCAGATAGATCGGACAGACAGACCAGCCACTGGCTCTCACCCAAACTGCAGCTCCTGTGGAGGAACCACAAGTTCTCCTCATCCTCCTGGGAGCCTCTCTGTGCGAGGAAGAGGAGCAGAGGCCGCCAGAAGGCATCATTCCACACATTGCCTGTGGCTCATCTTGGATCCTCTGCTCCCAGCTGTTTGCAAAAGCAGCACTATTGCTCCTCACTGCTCTCACCACTGAGGTGGCATCGCCGCCTCCAGCCATCTCACATGCCCTGGTGACTGTCCCCTGGCTCTGACAGGAACACTGCTGGAGTGTTTTAAAGTCCAACATGAACTCCTCAACCCCTGTCAGCCATGAACACCAAACTGCAGAGCAGTTCCTTGGACCACAGCTCCAGAGCTGCTCTGGCAGTGTCTGTGTCCTCCATCACTCCCTGACATGCAGCCAGTGTGGTGGAGCAACTACCCCATCTCTTTAGATTTCCTTTTTAAACAAGGAAAAACGGTACAAAAAGCTACAAAATTTCCCTGCTGCGTTTCCCCATCTGTTACTGCAATCGGAGGTTTCCTTTCCCTGCTCCTGGATGCCTCCAAATGGATCGGATCGTTTCCCTGGGTATTTGCCCAGGGCAGAACCTTTCTGGCTTTGGAGCTGGATCAAAGGCCCACCGAGGGAAGCACTGAGGTTTAAGTACTTAAAAGAGCTGGGGTGGGGGGAGCAGCACTCTGGCTCTCACCAGGGCTGGTGCTCCTGAAGGCAGCCAAGCTGAGTGGGGAGAGAGTTTCCCTCAGGCTTTGCAGGCTAACACAGGGTGAGATCCCAGCTGCTGGTGATGTTTGATCAACTCCTGTCTTCCTGCCCACTTCCCTGCCTGGAAGGGGCCTGCACCTGCTGGGATTGAGGCAACACAGGAGATGGCAAGGGGTGCCAAGGCATTGGGGCTGGGTGCTCCCCACTGCTACCTTGGCATGTGGGGGAAGATGCTGAGGGTAGAAGGATTGAGAGGGAAGGAGGAAACATTCCTGCAAAGCAGAAGCTGCCTGAAGCTCCAGGAGCACCAGCATGGCCAGGTATGGTGCCTGGCAGCCCGGGCTCCCCCATGTCAGGCAGCAGCTGCTGCAAAGCCAGAATACCCACATCATTGTCCCAGATTTGGGGCTCGAGCAGCCAAACCACCCAGACACTGTTTCTTCCTTCCTAATTTTAGGTGCAGAGCACCCAAATATGTAGACAGTTTGTGGTTTGATTGAGAAGGGAGAGCAGAAAGTGCAGGTGCTTCCTTGCCCACCTGTAGGTGGTGCCCTCAGCAATGCCAGTCTGCACACTTCCCTGCCAGAGGAAGACTTGGAGCAACCCTTCCTGGAAGACCAAATGGTCCAGTATCATCCATAAGATTATATTTCTGGCACACAGCTTTGCTCCAGTAATACTTGCATTCTGCAGGGCTCCTGGACCTCCAGAGTCCTCCCCAGAGCATGGAGCTGTGTCTGCAGGAAGTTCCTGTTCCTCTCCCATTTCCCACATGGCCTCGGGATGCTGTTCCCTGCCAGGAGGATGCTTCACTTTCCTCCCACCACCCTCCAGGACCATCATGGAGAGGCTTCAGGAGCCAGGCCAGGTTTGGATGGAGGGAGCCAGACTAGTGGGATAATTACCCAGCTCCCACAGCCCTGGGGACATGCTGGTGCTTGGGGTGGGTGGGGAAGGGGGTAGTAATGGGGACACTGCCACCAGGACAGGCTAGGGCTCACCCACGGGGCTGCTCCTGGCAGGAAAGGGGCTTTGTGGCAGTGCCCTGCTTTGCTGCACAGCTTTGGGGTCTTTCTGTCAGGCTCAACAGGGAGCTTGATGTCTCAAAGAGGATTAACTCCCTAATCCTCTTGTGAGCCTTTGGGAGAGCAGGAGGCTTTGGAGGAGGAGGGAAAAAGGGAGATGCCAAGGCATCAACTCAGCCCTTATAAAACTCTGAAGAATCTTCTCCGTGTGTTTCATAACCAGCAGCAGGGATTCCAGAGTGTCCATGCTGGCCAGAGAACAGGGACAGGGCAGTTTTAGGGACCGGAGTAGTTACAACTTCCCCTTCTGGAGGGATTTCTGTGATGCCTGAAGAGGAGCTGAATTCCTGCTCTCACCTCCATGGAACCAGGTTTAGGAAGTCCCAGCCCCAGTCCCAGGGGATCAGGCTCCAAGAGCACTCTCTCCAGTGTCCCTCAAGCCCCTGTGTGTCCCCAGCTGGACACCAAAGGCATTTCACGGACAGTGGGGGAGCGAAGCCCAGGCTGGGGATCGTGTTTGCTGTGTGACTGGGCAGGGCGTGCTCTGGCTTCCCATGGAAAGCTCTTGGGCAGTCCTGGGACCCCACTTTCTGCTGCATATGCACAGGCGCGCACACACACACACACACGCACACACACACACACATGCACACAGACACACAGACATACACACACACAGAGACAAACACAGACACGTGCACACAGACACACAGAGACACACACATACATGCACGCACACACAGCCACACACGCACGCACATACACACACATACATGCACACACACACACACGCACACAAATGTGCACGCACACAAATGTGCACGCACACAAATGTGCACGCACACAAATGTGCACGCACACAAATGTGCACGCACACACACATATACATGCACACACACATACACAAGCACACGCACACACATGTACACACACGCACACAAATGTGCACACACACACACATACATGCACAAACACATGTGCGCACACGCACACATACAGACACACACATACAGACACGCTAACGCACACACACACAAACACGCACACACACATGCACACACAAACACACACAAACGCACACTCACAGACAGGCACACAGACGTGCACACACACTCACACACACACACTCACAC
>VWZD01007596.1:104937-149881 GCA_013396695.1 Sakesphorus luctuosus | reverse complement strand
CTGTGCCCACCTGTACCCGCCTGTACCCATCTGCACCCACCTACACCTACCTGCACCCATCTGCACACATCTGTACCACCTGCACCCATCTGTACCATCTGCACCCATCTGTACCATCTGCACCAATGGGCCTCTGCCAGGCCAGGGATCTGCTGAGGAGGTGGGGATGGGGGTTAAGGGGGTGCCACTTGGAAAGGCGAGTCCCTGCCTTTGGGGATGGGAGACAAGGGGGTGTCATAAGGACAGGCAAACCTCTGAGGACAAGGGACAACACGGCCTGTGAGGACAGGTGAGCCTCTGGTGTGTGGCAATGGGGGACAGCAGCATCCTGTGGGGGCAGGCAGGTCCCTGGACTTTGGGGTTGGGGGTCAATGGGGTCCCACATTAGGAAGGCAAGTCCCATACCTGTGGGATCAGTACAACAGGATCCCACGAGAGTCCCACACCTGTGGGATGGGGACAAGAGGATCCCACGAGAACAGGAGAGTCCCATGCCTGTGGGGTCTCATGAGCACAGGTGAGTCCCTGGAGTTTTTGGAGCAGAGGCCAACGGGGTTCTGTGAGCACAGCCGAGCCTCTGGCCTATGGGAATGGGGGTCAGCTGAGTTCCATAAGCACGGGCGAGCCCCTGGCCTGTGAGGATGGAGGACGACAGGGCCCCGCGAGGGCAGGCGAGTCCATGGGCCCGGGGAGGGGGCACTGCGCCCCGCGGGGGCAGGCGAGGAGGACGGGCACGGTACCGGCCCCACCGCCCCGCTCAGTCCCACGGCCCGGCCCGGCCCCACTGCCCCGCTCAGTCCCCCGGCCCGGCCCCGCCCGGCTCGGCCCCATCGCCCGGCCCGGCCCCGCCGCTCTCCGGAACGCGGGCTTTGGGCTCAGGGCGGCGGCGGGCCCGGCTCGGCGCACTCGTCTCCGGGCAACGCGGACGGAAGCGGCGGCGCCGAGCGCGGTAGGAGCGGGGCGGGCCCGGCCGGGAACGGGGACAGCGCTGGGCNCAGGCTGTGCCAGGGGAGGTTTAAGTTGGATGTTGGGAATATTTCTTTACTGAAAAGGCTGTCCAGCCCTGGCACAGCTGCCCAGGGCAGTGGTGGAGTCCCCGTCCCTGGAGGGGCTTTAAAGCCGTGTGGATGTGGCACTTGGGGACATGGTTAGTGGTGGCCTTGGCAGTGCTGAGGGAATGGTTGGAATCGATGTTATGGGGCTTTTCCAACCTTTATATTCCGTGATTCTGCAGGTCCTGCCCTGCTGTCCCTCACCCCCTCGGGGTGCCCAGGTGTGGGTTCCCCACGGGGGTCACCCCTGGCCCTGCTGGGGGTCTCATATGGGACACCTGGGCCACATCCCACTGTCCACCTTTGCTTTTCTGACAAAAATTCTGAAATGAAGCTGTCATGGGGTCCTGTCTTCGTTTTCTGGTTGCATTAACACATCTTAGGTGGTGTCCATTGCTGGTTTGGGTCACCTGAAGTTGTTGTTGATGCTCTGTGGCTTCTCAGGGAAGGGCTGGGGGTTTTACCAGGAATGGGTAGAGCTGGAAGACTTCAGGCACTTTGTGAACAGCCTGAGCACATTGGCTGGATTTTTCTGTTAAAATTAGCAGCAGTGAAAACAGTTTTTCCTGTGATGACATTTAAGAGGTCAACTTTGTGTTTCAGTCTGTTGAGATGAATGAGGAGGGAGGCACAACCAGCCGTGGGTTTGGGAATACAAGCCACAGTAACATAACAATAGTTGATCAGCTGGTTTTCAACTCTCAAGGTATTTTGTACAGCCTGAAAATCATGTCAGTCTTCTCTGCCATGTCTGCAGCAGCCAAAAGGCAGATTATTTGACCTTGAGCTATAGCCAGAGTAGCTGGACACATAAAATGGTGCTAATTTAAAAAGTTGGAGAAGGTGCAAGAGGAAAAACTCCCAAACTAGAGAAGATAAAAATGAGAAGTGTTGAAGTGTTTCTGCTCCCTGAGAAGTTTTCCCAGGTGACTGTGGCTATCTTTAAAATAAAACCTCAGTGAAAAATGTTTGTATGAAGAGTCAGTTGACAGTTTCTCCCCAAAATGTCCAGTGGGTGGACAAACCTTTAGGGACAGCTGTGCAGAGACACAGGAAGTATCTTGTAGTGATACTCTCAAACACCTCTGACATCTCTTGAGTGAAAAGAATGATAAAAAATCAACTTTGAAACGTTTTATTTACAAAATTACTGATGATAGCTTTGGTAATTAAAATAGAAGTACTGAAAACCCCCTTCAAGTACTTATTCTTTTAATTTTTCTATTTTTTTCTTTCAAAAATCGAGCTTAGTTTCAGTTTTTAGAGTATTCAAATATTGGTAACTTCACTTATAAGGTTTTGGTGCTGTGATATAACTAGAATGTTACCACTAGCTAAATTTGTATTATTTTAAATAATGTCTGAGCATGTGTGTCTGTATGTTCCCGACACATTCAGTCTGTTATTTTGTCTTTCAGACCCCCTGTCTTTATATCATTTATTTCCTTTTTCCTGGAATATGTCTGTGGGTCTTATGGGAAATTAATTAAAATCCTCTTCCAGACCTAAAGCAAAACCCCATCTCCCCTGAGCAGCCTGAGTTAGGCAAGGAGGCAGGAGAGGTGGGGAAGGGAGCCCTGGTTTGCCCAGTATTCCCTGACACACCAGGGATACTGAAGCAAAGAAAGGCAAAATATAGGGGACAGGTTTTATTTCAAACTATTTTAAGGACTAATCTAATTAATTGTGTCTGTTTCAGCACTTCTAGGTAGGATATGTGTCCTTTGGTGTCTCCCTGGTCCTCCAGAAAAAGTAACACCAAAAAATACCTGACTCTTTCCGTACAAGCTATTCCCTGTATTTCCACAGAAGTGAAAAATAAGCCTGGAAGTCTTGTGTTCCAGTCCACTTGGGTGTGACAGTGGTGAGGCTTTGGTGGGAGATGCCATTTTTCAGTTGTGCTGCAGGTCTCTGTCCTGCCCGTGCCTGGGGTGCTGTTCCCTGGCAGTCTCAGGGCATCCCAGCTGCCACTGCGGCCCTCCCTTTCATACAGCTCTGCTGCCTTCTGCTGCCCTCCCCCTTCTGCTGCCCTTCCCCTTCTGCTGGAGGCTTGAAATCCTTTGGTAAAACATACACTAGTTGAGGTTCTGTCATTTGCCCAGAGAAGCTGTGGCTGCCCCAGCCCTGGAGTGTCCAAGGCCAGGTTGGACAGGGCTTGGAGCAAACTGGGATAGTGGAAGGTGTCCCTGCCCATGGCAGGGGGTGGAACAAGATGAGGTTTAAGGCCCCTTCCAACCCAAACCAGTCTGGGATTCTCTGATGATTCTGAGATCCTGCTTCCTCACAAACTCCGTGTCTCCAGGGTTGTCCCTCGGGTCAGAAAGGGAGATGGAAGTCCCTCTGTGGCCTCCAGATCTTGCTGGGGGCTGGAGGGTCTGTAGGGCAGCGAGGGGCAGTGCTGGGTGCCCTCAGCCCCTGCCAACACTGCTTCCAGCACCACACTGCCAACAAAATCCCTCAGGAGCACCCCTGTGTCTGCTTGAGGGAAGTCTTTGGGGGTGCTTTGCAGTTTTTCAGTAAAAGGGAGAATTCAGTCCGGGGAAAAACATCATTACTCCTTGCAAAGGCAGCGACTGTCGTGCTTTTCCCATCTGAGGGACGAGCTGTGCACCAAGGGAATTTCACCTTGTTGTTCCAGGGGTTGGGAATTCCTACATTTCCAGCTGCTGTGGGACTGAAGAAATCAGGATGGTTTGGGTTGGAAGGGACTTTAAAGCCCATGCTGTTCCACCGCTGCCATGGGCAGGGACACAGGGACACGTTCCACTATCCCAGATTGCTCCAAGCCCTGTCCAGCCTGGCCTGGGGCACTCCCAGGGATGGGGCAGCCACAGCTCCCCAGATTAACCTGCTGTGAGTTTTAACCCCAGAGGTTGATTGCTCTGCTTTGCTGCTCCCCATCCCTCACACCACAGCAAATTCCAGGTGCTGAGGTTGAGTGGCTCACTTGTCCTGTGTTAACAGAGGGGAAAACAAAGCCAGCAGGGCCTTCCCGCTGCGCATCCTCTCCGTGGTATAAACACCCTCTGTGTTCCCTTTCCGACTGACTGGTCCCTGCAGAGGAGGCAGCCCCGGGGGCATGCGGAGTTTTCACATCCCTAACAAAGCACTGAAGGACAGGGAAGGACAACGGGCACCGGGTGCGACTGTTCTGCGCCAGCGCCCTCCTTACTGCAATTACAGCTCTGTTAGAAACCTCCACCTTATTTAAAGAGACACTGTCAACTGCCTCAAAGCTCCTTTTTGGAAAAGTCTCCCAAAGCCACTGAGGTGTGTTCTTAGCCTTGCAGATAAAAAGCACTAATAAAGCAGAGATGCTTCTTCGGTTTTAGGCGCTTGTATCAAATGAATTCAAACTACTGCACAAAGTTAATTTAATCACTGTAGTCCCTTTTGATGAAATAATATTGTCTCAGTTTCCAGATGAGGCAAGAGGAGCTGAAGGATCTGACTAAGGCTGCTCAGTGAGTTTGTTGCAGAGCACAGCTCTGGGTTCTGAGGTGATAAGGAGAGTCTGAAATTATGTGGCTTTATGGCATGAATCAGTATTTGATTGTGGGTAGCAGCAGGAAATACTCACCAGCAGCACCATGGTGTGCTGTGTTGTAGCCCCTTCTGTAGGAAGTGCTCAAGCACATCCAGTGTGGGATCCAAGGCTGGGTGATTTCCTGATCTTGGCTGGTCCGACAAGCTGTGCTTATCAGTGAGAGACCTCTCCAGGCAATGCCTGGCTCACCTTCCCTCACTTCAGACACTGCAGATCATCAAGAACCTCCTGACTGTTTGTGTGTCTGGTGGCTGTCACTGTCATTACACAAATGGTTGGGCTTGGTGTTTTCAAGCCTGCTTGTTTCTCCTCTCCTCTGGCTTTGGCCAGCTCAGGTTTTCTTGCATTTAGGGGCCTTTCTCAAGTTGTATTGTTGTGTTTATTGGCAGGTGTCCTCCCCCCAGGGTGCTGCCATGGTGCTGAAGGTGTTCTTCCCGGCGTGCTGCTCCTCGGCAGACAGTGGCATCCTGATCGGCCGCTGGATCCCGGAGCAGAGCTCCGCGGTGGTCCTGGCCGTGCTGCACTTCCCGTTCATCCCCGTGCAGGTGAAGCAGTACCTGGGGGAGCTGCAGCGCCTGACCAAAGTCAGTGTCGCTGTGCTTGGCTCGTGGAGCAACAGCAAACAGGAGAAGGAGCAGGGTCTGAGTGAGTTCCTGGAAGACCTTGGGACCATATTCTCCCATGAGCCTTGGATTCAGATAAGCAAAGAGGGAGACAGCAAATTCTGGAGCTGTTCTACCCTTCAGAAACGCCCCAACAACCCTAAGGAGGAAGAGATCATCTTGGTGTACTATGACCAGCGCAAAGTCATGCTCTCCCATCTCCACCCCTCCTTGGACACAGCTGATGGGAGGGCAGAGGATGCCTCCAAGCTTTCTGCCATCTTCGACACCGTGGCGAGGAGCAGGGCCCTGTTCATGACAGACAAGTACGATGAGGGGCCCATCAAGCTGACCCACTGGCAGTCAGAGGGGGTCGAGGCCAGTATCATCGTGGAGCTGCTGAAACAGGGCTCTGTGCCTGCCTGCATGCTGCTGGCATTCCTGCTCTCACTGCTCTCTGGCATCTGCAGGAGCAGGTGAGTGATGCCACTTGAGCCAGCTTGCTTTGGAAATGTAATTAGGCATTTACAGTGAGAAATCTGGGTGATACAAAATTGTTCTGTTGGAGTCTGGGGAACTGCACTGAAAACACAAGGCCAAAGGCTCTCTCAGACAGAGCTTTTCCTGGAGCTGTCGGGTTTTCTGGGAGGACACTGGTCTCCTCCCCATATGCAGCAGGGTAGCTCAGCCCCACTTCAGTTTCATCACAGCTGAAATATTGGATTTCCAGCTGTTCCATGGCTGACAATAAGGTGAGCCTCTCCTTAATGGCCCCAAGCTGGGCCTCCCTCCTCCCTGTTTGCTGGGAATCCCTCCACAGCTCTTAAACATCAGCAAATAATGTTTCTAAATCCATTGTTCTCCAAGAGACAGGGGTGCTGCAACCTCTGCACCTACTGCAGGTTACAGGGTTTGCTGCTCTGCAAGAATCCTTGGTGAAATCCTGTTCTCACAACCACGAGACTGAATAGGGTGATCCAAATGTAACACGTAGGAAGTGCTTGCACTGAAGAGGAATTCAGATTTGAAGGGGAGAATCACAGAACCATGGAATCATTTAGGTTGCAAAAGACCTCTAAGATTATTGAGTCCAAGCTTTAACCCAGCACTACCCAGGCCACCACTAACCCATGTCCCCAAGTGTCACATCTACATGTTTTTTGAACACTTCCAGGGGTGGTGATTCCACCAGTGCCCTGGTCAGCCTGTCTGGAGAGGTTGTGCCAGGGAGGAGAGTGGAGTTCTGGTTCCAAACTGTGAGGGGACACTTTAATTGATGAAATTTGGATAAAACCTACTACTGTATTCATGGATAAATCTTCTCAAGTGCAGCCTAAGGGCACGGGGATGGAGGTTTTAACAAGTTTCCCATTGTGTGATATTATTGCAAAAGAATTACAGTGAAACCCTTCCCATGCAAAGGCTTTCTGAACAGCTGGGTTGCAGATTTTGGTACATAAAGGGGAAACCGTCCACTTTTGGACTATCCTGTTGGAAGAGATTGAGGATCAAAATTATATCCTTGATACAATCAAGGACCGCTGGGTCCTGGGGCTGCTCTGTGCCTGCTGCCTGTGTGTTAGTGGTTGTTAATGGTGACTAAGTCACAGCTTTGTGGTAGGGCAGAAGATTGGAAGTCAGCTTGGAAGGTCCCTTTGCTGGCTGTCCATGGGCTGTGCCACCACCAAACAGGGTGATCCTTCCCTGCACAGGCTCTGGGTCTCCAGGTCCCACCTTGATTGGGAGCAGGCCTAGAGTCAGGTTAAGGCCAAGCCTCACAGATCTCCAGGAGGCCACAATCTAAGCATAACTTGGGAACTCAGGCTCAGTCTGGTTGGGCCCAGGTAGCTGCTGCATAACTCAGGAATTCTGACTCCAGCTTTTCCTTAGCCCAGACAGATGTTTTGAGGCAGAGCAGGAACATGTGAGGCTTTCTGGGCACAGACCGAGGCTGAACTTGTTCTCAGGCTTGGGAGGCACAAACAGCTTGTTCTCTGCTCTGTTTTATTCACCCATGTTCACCAGCATTATACTCGCTTATCTTGCAAAGCATCGGTCTTGGAGAACAGAGATTAGCACCTGGCTTTATAACAAACCTCCTGCTTGACCTTCTGAGTTCATTTAAAGGAATTTGGTTCCACTTAGCACGTGGTGTGTGGTGGTACAACCTCCCTTTTGCCAACATAGTCAAGGTAGGGAGGGTTCAAGATGTCATGTGCAGGTGTCCTTCCAGTCCCCTCTTCCCCATGTTGGGACAGGACATGCCATAAATAAAATTTAGTAGGTTTTTGCTCCTTCAGGTCACAGGAATTCTTTCTTCCCCTGTTTTTTGTGATGGTAGGGGATAGTCAGCTTTGAAAAGCTGAAGGCAGACATCAGCAATGTGCTCTCAGGCTGCAGATTCTTTGTACATGCCCCGTTGTGTCTTTGCACAGGAGAGCAGGGCAGCAGCGTTGAAAACCTCGGGCAGCGAGTTGCTGACATCCATCCAAGCTTTCTCCTTTATCTCGGTTCAGGCATTTCTTCAGCACCACCGTGTGCTCAGGGGTGACCATTGCAGTTCTGCTTCGGAGGGACCTGGGGCAGGATTCCCATTATCCCTCAAGGATTCCCATTATCCCTCAAGGTCTCTGTGCTGTTAGGGACATCAGGATGGTTTTGTACTGGGGCAATAAGCATTGTATACTTCCTGTAAGAAAAGTCTGTTTACAGACACCACGATCTCTGATTCCTCATCCAAAGGGAGGCACTGTTCCTGCAGTTCCTGCATCCTGTTCCTGCAGCTCTTAGCAAGGAGTGAGAAGACAGTCAGGAGTTCTGGTTAATGGAGCTTAATATTTGCATGTGATCCAGATTTGGAAAGATTGCTTTTCATCTGATATCTGAAAAATCCCCTCTCACTCTTGGGAAAAAACTGAATTGGAAAATCAAGACTTACTCATGGAGGCTGTGTTAATTTATTGCTAAAATTCCTTATATTTGGAAATACCCCAAAGATCTCCTGCTGCTTAAATAATGCAATGACACAACATCACTGCATTTCTGTTGCGTTTTTTAATCTCGTTGGTTTTCCATTGAAGTTCTGAAAGTCTTTCTGTATACCGGGTGGTAAACAAGTGGGAGCATTTCTGGCAATGTGCAAAGGGGGAGGAGACCACGCAAAGAGTATTTCTGGCTTTCTTCCTTGGCCCTCCTAGAGATGAGAGTTCCCATAGCACATCTTGCAGCTGCTCTGTTGAGCTTTTTGCAGTATGTTTGTGTTTTTGTTTCAATAACGATGTGTATTTCCTTTCCAGAGAAGGTGTGTGAGTGGAGTAGAGGTTGTCCTTGTGGTGTTGAGTGGAAAGGAAAGAGAGTCATTTGCAGTACAGACAGCACATCCCTCTGACGTGGCTGTTGGGCCCTTGTTCAGCCAAAGAACTGAAGGGGGTGCACATGTTGGGGTGCTCCTGGGGATGAGGCTGCTTTGGGAATCCCTCCCACCTGTGCAGGGCATTCCCCAGACAGACAGCAGCCTGTCCTTTCCCGTGAGGGGGCAGGGGGTGACCCACGGGCTGGCTGCTTCCAGCTGGAGGAGCAGCCCTGGATGGGAGAGACACTCACTGCTGGGCCTGTCACCCCGTGTGTGGCACAGAGCCCTGGATCTGCTGCTCTCAGCCTGAACTGAGAGGGTCTGGCAGCTGGGGTTTGGCTGGTAATTCTTCACCTTCAGCCATCTGGACATAATCCCACAGGTAGAGCATTTCTCCTTCCCCCTCCTGTGCATTTCAAGTGCAATTCTCTGCTCTAGTCAAGTTTTGCCACACCAGAATTTGTAACCACTGGGCTGGGGTATAATTGGAAGAGAAGACTTGTCTACTGTTGTGTCTCAGTGAATCTGTGAGCCCAGGCCTTTGCATCAGTGACCCCCCCTCTCCTTCTCCTGCACTTGCCTCGCATCCCTCCCCCTGCCAAGGCAGCTGAGGAGCTGTGCTTTCATTTGTCTCCAAGGTGGGAGGCTGCAGCGAGGAGCTGAGTAACTTGGAGACCTCAAATTAAGAATGATTCACAGTACACTGCATGTGTTTCAAACCAATGTGTCTGAAATCTGAATGGGGAGGGAGGGGGAAGGGGGACCTTCAGCACTTGGGTTTTTAAGCTGACAAACCACGCATGAAGGGCTCTGGAGGATGTGGGGAGGAGGGGATGGCAGCAGTAGGGAACTGAACAGGGTTTGGAGGGGCCATGCCTTGTGATCTGTGTGAAATGCATAAATAGTCTGCCCACCCCAACCTGTCCTGTGGGCACTGCTGCTGGGCATAGGCTGATGTCCCCTGGATGAAATCCACGGAAGGCACACACACTTTGCAGGGACACACATCTCCAGGCCTTGCTCTGTAATGATATAAACTTCAGGACTGTGCCAAAGCAGGGCAGGAGCGTGGGTGAAGTGACTAAAAGTGAGTGTAGATTCCTGGACCCTTAATAAAAACCGGTGAAATTAGTGCAACAACCACTGTGCACAGGAGAGGAGTGATCCAAGTCATGTCCACTTCAGAGTTTTCCCCCCAAACCAAACCTGGTGCTGTGTGTTGCTGTGGGTTCTGGGACCAACCTGCACCCAGTGCTGCGTCATTTTAGCCTACACAAAGCACCATCAGTCCTTGCTTTATAGGTTGTGTGGAAATAAAAGTAACTCCCCCAAATAATTGAGCATCATTTAGTACTTTTCTTCTGAGTCATAAGAAAAGAACCGTGTGACTGTTTCCTCCCCTACAAGCCTTGTGTGAGTGTTAGCTTTGAAACCCAATTAAATGCTGGATGTCGTGTTATCCACATAATGCTGCTGGGCACTGCAAGGCTGTGGAGAGAAGGTGGAAATGAAGACACTGAGAAAGGAATGTAAAAGTAATAAAAAAGAGAAAAAAAGGATCAGTTGGAAGAAAAAAGAAAAGAGGAGGAAAGGACAGAAACTGCATGGAAAGCACAGCCCTTTGTTACACCACACTCACACAACACAGAGACTGGTGATCACCTCTGCTGTGAGGAAAGAGTGGGATGGTTGGGGTTGTTAAGCCTGAAGAAGTGAAGCCTCTGGGGAGACCTTGGAGCTCCTTTCAGTGCCTAAAGGGGCTCCAGGAGAGCTGGAGAGGGACTTGGGACAAGGGCCTGGAGGGGCAGGATAAGGGCAAATGGCTTCCCACTGCCAGGGGGCAGGGTTAGATGGGATATTGAGAAGGAATTCCTGGCTGAGAGGGTGGGCAGGCCCTGGCACAGGTGCCCAGAGAAGCTGTGGCTGCCCCATCTGTGGAAGTGTCCAAGGCCAGGTTGGACTGGGCTTGGAGTAACCTGGGCTGGTGGAAGGTGTCCCTGCCCGTGGCAGGGGGTGGAATGAGATGGGCTTTAAGGTCCCTTCCAACCCAAACCATTCATTGATTCTGTGATTAGTCAGACTGGGATTTGTTCAACAGTTGCACCATGTTGTTGTGTTGCCCTGCACACAGGACTGCCTGGACTCCTCTCTCCTGGAGGCTCAGGCATTGTGCAAGCCCATTATGTATTCCAGAACACAGGCTGGAATCAGGATTGCCTGGGGTTTCCTTGGAAGAGTGAGGCTCATGGTTTGACAGTGGAAATGAGAGTTTGGGTTGTCTTCTTTAGTTGTCTTGGTCTGGCCAGGCTGCCTTAGTTCTGTTCACCTTTTAGAGAGTCGTTACCATCTAATCACCACCTCTGGTTGCACAACCTCACATGTCCAGTGACTTCTGCCTGGATTTGGGATGCTGGCCTGCCTGCTGCTTGGCAAAGGCAGAAGAACATTCCCATGTTTTCCTGCAGGGTGCTGAACTTTTGGCCTTTGTCTTTCCTGTGGAGCAAACTCTCAACTTGTGAGCAGCTGGGGCATCGCCTGCAGCACCTCCAGGTCATCAGCAGCCACAGGAAGGCTCAAACCCAGACTCAGCTGATGAGGTATGGAGTCCATGTAAAGTTATGTGTGTCTTTGCTCTGTTCTGCCTCCCTTGGGGAACCCAAACCATGGATCCCATGCCCACACAGCACTGTGGAGTCATCACTGTACCCCTTGCTCTGCTCCCTACTAGTTTGCTCATCTTTACTCTGCTCTCCATTTATATCATAGAATCATAGAATGGATTGGGTTGGAAAAGACCTCTGAGGTCATCAAGTCCAACCCTTGGGCCAACTCCAGTCCCTTTACCAGATCATGGCATATGTATATATGTTTATACCTTTATATGTTAATTATGCCTTTTGCCCTAGCCTGGGGAAGGCAGCTGGGATATTGCTGGGATATTGCTGGGATATTGCCCCCCAAAGCTTGTCCTGCACCCATGTGTGAGTGCTTTGCTGTCACTCCTCCTACAAACTCATTGTTTCCACGTGTGCTACTGTGACCAAACACTGCCATCAGTGTTCAGTGGCACTTTCCATAAGAGCAGAAAGGTTTCACCCACTGTTTTGGGGAGCCTTTTCTTGCAGAAACTGCAGACCAGAGACTCCAGCTGCAGTAACAAAGTCAGTGTAAGAGAAAAAGCAAACATTCAGCACTGTGAGTGAAACAGAGCAGAGATCTGAGACAGATATTGAATGCCCCACGGCCCTTCCACTGCCAGTCTTGTTCTGTGTGGTTCTCTGATCCTGCAGTAATAGACTCCCAGGGAACACTTAAAATAGATTAGCAGATTTGAAGGCCAGAAGTAACTGTGATTGTTTAATCTGATTTCCTGAATAACTCACGTCATGGAATTCCATTCAGAAACTCCAGCAGGGACGGGGCAGCTCAGCAGCCCTTCTGGGTTTGTGTATGAACCCAGAAACACAATTTGTTGCCTTGAGTTAGGAAGCCACCTGATCTCAAAGTGGATTCTCCAAGTGCTGGTGCCCTCAGTGCTGGTAGTTGGTAAATCCCCCCTGAGTATGTCTCTACCTTTCTCTTTAACATTCCTCTTTGTAGCTTCAATCCCCTCTTTGCTCCCTACTAAAAAAGGTTTTGTGTGTGGCAGACTCTGAGTGGCTGCATGTTTAGAATCACAGGATCACAGACTATCCTGAGCTGGAAGGGACCCACAAGGACCATCCAGTCCAACCCCTGGCCCTGCACAGATACCCCAACAATCCCACCCTGTCCCTGTCCCAATGTCCAAACCCTCCTGGAGCTCTGGCAGCCTTGGGGCTGTGCCCACTGCCCTGGGGAGCCTGGTCAGTGCCCACCACCCTCTGGGGGAAGAACCTTTTCCTGAGATCCACCCTGACTCTCCCCTGACACAGCTCCAGCCTTTCCCTGGGTGCTGTCCCTGGTCACAGAGAGCAGAGAGTGGTGCTGCCCTTCCACTGCCCCTCATGAGGAAGGTGTAGACAGCCCTGAGGTCTTGCCTCAATCTTGTCTTCTCCAGGCTGAACAGAGAAGGAGCAGCACAGCTGTGAAAGTCAAAAGATCCCTACACTGTTCCTCTTCACTGGGTTGTCCTGGTGTCCCTGGGATATGAAAGCTGCGACGTAAGCAAAGCCAGCAATTGTCATTGAAACATTAAACACTGTCCTTCCTTTAACTCTCTTTCTCTTTCTCCTGCATGCAGGAAAGCCAACATCTTTGTCTCTCTGCTGATTGATGTGGCTCTGGGGATACTGCTGATGTCCTGGCTCTACAGGAAGAACCGAATTGGCCACCTTGCTGACACTCTCATCCCTGTGGCTGATGTAAGTCTTGCCAGATCTGTTCCTCTTTCTCCTGCTCTGGCTGCTGACCAGCTCTTGATGCCTGGGGTAGTTGGGAGGGGGCAGTGCCTCCCACAAGGCTTTCAGAGAGTCCTGTCTGAAGTCATGCAAATTAGGTCTCCTCAAGAACAGTGGAATCTTCAATCAAGCCTGTTGGGACTGCTCAAAAAGAACACAGCTCTGCTTTGCATGTGCTGTGCATAGTAATTAGATGTTTACTGAAGGGCTGCTCCAGCTCCTGAAGGAACAATTAGAGCTTGGACAGAGCTCTGCAGCTGCAGGTTGAGTGGTTATGCAGCCACAGTACTTATATTTTGTTCTGGAGTCAACTGAAAGTGTCCTCAGGTTGTTGCTATGTTTGGTTGTTTGGGTGGAAACAAAGCTGTAACCTGGGCTGAATCTGATAAAGTGCTGAAAAGTCAAACTTGATAAGCAGTGCAGCTGTGCTTGTGGAAGGAGCTTTGTGGGGAAGTCCAAAGGCTTTGGCTGGGCAGGGTACAAACACCTGAAATCCTGCCTAGGAACTCTGGGGTACAGAGGTTAAACTAGGAAAACTTGCTGTGTCCTGTGATTTTGTCAAACATAACTCCTCCTGCCTACCAAGATCCCTCAACATCAGCAGAAATTCGTGAAGAGCAAGTCTGACTCACACTGTCCTGCTCTGCTGGTGGTTCTTTTTAGGTGCAGAGCTCCAACATATCTGTTCAGTGGCAGCAGGGAACATATAATGTACTTCAGAAGCTCGAGACCAAACCACTAATCTGAGGTCAGCTCTGTCTTAAGAGCTTCTGTGTCTTGGGAATACATGTGCAGCCAGTTTTGAGCCTTGGCCACTTTTCTTTCATTTCTGAGTGGATCTTTCCATTGGTTTCTTTCTAGCAGCCGGAGAACATCTCCTCTCTGCTCTTTCTTCAGCTTCTTGGTTGGGAGGAATTTGATTCTGATTAGAGAATTCCAGCAGCAGTTTATTTTTCCTACTTATGTTGCATTTCCTGGGAAAAGCTCCCATTTCCATTGATAATGATCTGTTTGGTCTGTGTCTAACCCTTTAATTAAAAGCCATCAGTCTCTGATCATTCTTGGACATGCTGTACTTTCAGAAAGTGTGTATGGAGTGTCCAGAGTGACTGTGGATCATGATTGTTGTTATTTTTCTTATCTTTCCTAGTCAGACTTCCAAGGAGAGCACGTTTAAGGGTTGCTGCAGCCACTGCTCAGCAGTGGTGGTGGGTAGAAGGGACCACATTTCTTGCAGGAGCTGTACACTACAAATATTTTTCTAAGCCTTATTCCTAAGTCTTTTCTCTTACAACTGGGGAAGTTTAAGTTCCCTAGAGCTGTCCTATGGGATTGCTGTGAGTGCCCAGCTCTCAGAAATCTGGTTTCTTAACAGATCTGCAGGGAAGTGGCTTTGGCTGCGTTCCTGGTGGCACAGGTGGCTCCAGGAGGGATTCCATCTGCCCAGTGTCTTTGGCAGATGGACACTCTCTGTGCCCAAGGTGTGCCCAACCCCAGCACCTGCCCTGGACAGGCTGGCTTATGAGGTTGCTTGTTTGTTCCTCTCTCAGTAATTTAGCTCATCTGTCACTCAAGTTGTGCATCAGTGTCAGTTATCTCCACCGTGTCTCCTGCGTGTGTGCACTTGGTTTCCTGGCTACCACCAGGAGCTGTTTACTTTCCTTCCTGGAAGTGCTGACTCTTCCATGTGTGGGGAGCCCTGATAGCCACTCAGTGCCTTCCTTCCCTGTTTATCCAGGCTTATCAGCTCAGACCACTCACAACTCTCCTTACTTCCCAGCCTTACTTTCTTCTTCAGGCATATTAGATTGTGGGCATAAAATCATTTGGAGTCCTTTTCCTGCCTTTGCTGGGCATTGATTTACATGCATTTTGTGTAGGCCTTAAAAAATGCAGATCTGAGTGATCCCAAAATACATCAATGACTTCAGCATGTGCTGTGCAAGCCAGCTCCACTTCTTTTCCAGAGTGACAGCAAAATCTCCCTGTAGCCATTCCACAGTAGGTTTCCTCTGAGCTGCTGAGTGTCCATCTGGAAGGCATTATTCCCATCACTGGGGCTTTCTCAAGTGCCTGTGTGTTGCCAAGTTCAGTAACAGCTCCTGTTCCTTCTCTAAAGCTCCTTCTCTTCTGCAGTTGAGCTGTGCCCCAGCTCTGCTGATGGCACTTGCACCTCTGTGTGGTAGTAAATAGAACATTGGACATATCACTGGTACCATTTCCCCAGAGGGTGGTGGGCACTGACCAGGCTCCCCAGGGCAGTGGGCACAGCCCCAAGGCTGCCAGAGCTCCAGGAGTGTTTGGACAATGCTCTCAGGGACAGGGTGGGATTGCTGGGATGTCTGTGCAGGGCCAGGATCCTTCCCACTCAGGATATTCCTTGATTCTATTATAATAAGATTATTATGTATTCTAATATTTTAGCAAATTATACATAACCTTATTTTAACCTCATTGCTTTTCCTATTGACAAACTAACCTTGTATAACACATAACCTTATTGGTTTGATTGATTGATTTTAATATTGACAAAATCACAGCTGTGTGGGGCCTGGATAAACTGCTCGGGTTTTTTCCTAGCAAACATCTCTCTGGAGGGGGCAGGTCCAGGTTGGGTATTTTGACTCTCAGCACAGGTCACATGCTCAGCTGCTGCCAGAAGGCTCAAGCCCCATTCCCTGGCCATCATTTCTCATGAAATGGTTCTAAAATCAGCACTTAGCTGGCAATTGTTGATGCCTCACAAGACATCCCACTCTCACAGCGTGCTGAGCTGCGCTGTGCTGGCTGTAATAACAAGTTGCTTTTGTCAGGCAGCGAGGCAGATGTGATTCACAGACACCCAGGGAGCCACTGGCAAGGAGTGTGTGCAGTACCAAGGGCTGATTTGTGGAGCAGGCTTTCAAATCCAAGAATGGAAAATGGGAATAATCTTCTCTCTGTAGGAGCCCTCACAACTCCCACCTTCCTCCTTCCCCTTGATCCCACCAGGCTCCCTAATGATTTTCCTTTTCCATAGGACAGCCATCTTTCAGAAATACCTGACTCAAAGCACTACACTTCCTTATAAACTCTCTTCTTTTTTTTCCTCCTTCATCTCTTTTATCCCCACCAACGTCTGTTTTTCTTGGCTGTAATCTCTTTGAAACAGTGGAATATTTATGGTGGATTGTGCCTCCCAAAGCCTCACTGGGGCTTGGAGATAATTGGATGTACGTTCCTACTCAGTCTTGTTCTGCTGATCCAAAAACAAAGCAAGCAGAAAGAACACTTCCTGGAAAATATTTATAGATGTTGATTTGTAAAGTAGTGTGTCTTGGAGCCCCAAACACCTGCAGCAGACAGGGGCAGGTGTGTCTAGCAGGGAGAGCTTTGGCTCCGTGTCCTCCGACTTGCACCGGATACAACCACTAAGGTTGGAAAAGACCTTCAAGGTCTCCAAGTCCGGCCATCAGCCCAGCACCACCACTGTGTTCACCACCAAAGCATCTCCTCCAGTGCCACATCCACATGCTTTTAGAACACTTCCAGGGATGGGGATTCCACCACTGCCCTGGGCAGCTGTGCCAGGGCTGGAAAACCATTTCTGTAAAGAAATTTTCCCAATATTCTACCTGAATCCTCCTCTGGCACAGCCTGAGGCCGTTCCCTCTCCTCCTGTCTCTGTTCCCTGGAGCAGAGCCCGATCCCCCCCGGCTCCCCTCTCCTGCCAGGGAGTTGCAGAGAGTGAGAAGGTCCCCCCTGAGCCTTCTTTTCTCCAGGCTGAGCCCCCCCCAGCTCCCTCAGCCACTCCTGCTGCTCCAGCCCCTTCCCCAGCTCCATTCCCTTCCCTGGAGCATCCCTGGGTTTCCCACGGTGCCCACCCACACTGCCCTGTGTGTCCTTATCCATGTCACATCACCATTAGACCCTCTGCATATGGAAACCAGAAAGAAGAGCATGACAGTAAAGAGAACATTTCCACAGTGAGCTCATCTAACCCTCATTAGCTTCAGTCTCACCAGTTTGGTCATGTCCCTGCACCCTGTTACAAAACACTTCAACCCACTGTATCTGATTTATTAATACTGCCCACATTCAGTATTCATGACTGCAGGAGCAGAATTGGCCTCCCAGTCACCTTTTCTGATTCTCCTTCCTATCGATCACTCCTCAAATACCTGTTTGGAAAACAACCTCCAAGGTTATGCCTTAGGACTGTGCTTTGGGATGCCTTGCCCAGCTAAATAACAGCAAGGTAGGGCACCTTCCCAGGGCTACGTGCCCCTGTCAGGGTTTAGCAGCACATCGGGGACTGGCAGCCTCCAGAAATACTCCCTGCTAAAAACCAGCCTTGCTGAAGGACTGCTTTCAAGCATTTAAATATTTCATTAAAATCCCCAAATGCTTTTCCTAAGTTACCAATCCAACACTTTAAATATTAAAACCAGTCTATTTATAAAGCAGCAAATGCTTCTCAGCCACAGAGGTGAGCTCCATGGGATCCAATCAGTCCTGACTTGTAGTGAGACAGAGGGAAAATGGAGGGAATAAAAAGACAAGCCTTTTGAAGAAGTTGGAGATGGAGCCATTAGTTTTGCCACTGCACTTAAAGTAAATATTTACAAACTCATTTTGTCAGAATCCTGTTGATTAATAAAGAAAATGGAATCATTCCTTGGAAGTAATTTTCCCTGTGGGGAAATGATCCATATGAGTGATGGAGAAAGTAGGCTGCAGTGCTTTAGGGACCGTGGCTTGGTGGTTCTACTTGTGGCAGTTTCAGTGCTCTTCACTTGCATGGACTTGACTGTCAGTGGGATTTTTGGAGGTAAAAGGCTTTTCCTCAGTCTGTTCATGTGGGACAGTGTGAGAGGTCCCTTCTTCCAGGTGTGTTCCCCACCTATTTGGTGAAGGTTGTCACTCTCAGCTCCCTCAGTTCACATCTTGTGAATGGAGTTCTCCTCTGGTTTCAGCTCAGGGCAGCAGGGCAGGTAGGAAGTACCAAGGAGCCATCCCTGTGCCTGCGAGGGAAGTGTAGGGCAGTGGATTTGGAGAGAGAACATCAGTAAAGAGCATCAGCCTGTCATGAAATCACCAGAATCTGTGAGTCAAAGCTCTCCATGATGATCTGAAGCACAAGTCTGAGGTGGGAAGGAACAATCCCAGAGCTGGGTTTTGGTTTCTTCTGCTGCATGGAAGTGACAGCACATGGGGCAGTTGGGAACATGTCCTGTAGCTCAGCACTGCCTTGGGAGCTGCACCTCAGATCCTGGGGGCAGTTCTGGGTCATGGCAAGAAGACATTGAGCAGCTGGAGCATGTCCAGGGAAGGGAACAGAGCTGGGAAGGGGCTGGAGCAGCAGGAGCAGCTGAGGGAGCTGGGGGGGCTCAGCCTGGAGAAAAGGAGGCTCAGGGGGGACCTTCTCGCTCTCTGCAACTCCCTGACAGGAGAGGGGAGCCGGGGGAGGGTGTCGGGCTCTGCTCCAGGGAACAGGGACAGGAGGAGAGGGAACGGCCTCAAGTTGTGCCAGGGGAGGTTTAGATGGATGTTGGGAACATTTCTTCATGGAAAGGGTGATCAGGCCCTGGCAGAGCTGCCCAGGGCAGTGGTGGAATCCCCATCCCTGGAGGGATTTAAGAGCCATGTGGATGTGGCACCTGGGGACATGGTCAGTGGTGGCCTTGGCCATACGAGGTTAATGGTTGGACTGGATGATCCTAGAGGTCAGGTCTTTTCCAACCATCATGATTCCATGATTCTGTGACTTGGGGAGAAGCTCCATTAGTGTTTTTCCTCAGTGAGTTGGAGGTGCTTTGTGCTGGGATGCCTGGAGCCTGCAGAAACACAGCACTGCTGGGCAAGGCCAGTGCTACACAGCAGGGTTAGTCTTGCCTAGAACACCACGGACTGTCAAGAAAGTTTGAGTATGAAATACATTTATATATTTGTGTTTTCTACCCTGCTCTAAACACATACAGGTTGTTTGTAAAAATTCTCTTTTTTTGTCCATTAATGCACTGTCATCTTCTCCCCTTTTACAATCCTGACAGCCTTCCCCAAACTCAGCTCTGACTTATTGGTTGACTGTCTCCAGAAGTCCATTTGTGCACCAGCAATTGCCATCTATTTCTAGAACTCTCATCACATCAAGAAATCACCCTGTGGAAGTCTGCCAGAGGTGACACAGTTTCACACTCCCAGCACTGAGCCCATGGAAGCAGTTCAGGTTCAGTAAGGAATCAGTGAAGGTGCACTTCTGGTTTAACTAGTCAGCTGTAAAGTAGCTATCTGGATTATTCCCCATTGATTTGAAGGTTCATAGAATCACAGAATATGCTGAGTTGGAAGTGACCCATCAGGGCCATCAGGTCCAGCTCCTGTGGTAGAATCCTGTGAGGGGGCAGCAGGAGCAGTGCATGGTTCCTGTCTGGTGTGGGAGCAATGTTTTCTCTCCACTCCTTACCTCCCTGTGTTCACAGCACGTGGCTGAGGAGCTGCAGGACCTGCTGCAGTGGCTCATGGGAGCACCAGCTGGGCTGAAGATGAACCGAGCTCTGGATCAGGTCCTGGGCCGCTTCTTCCTGTACCACATCCATCTCTGGATTAGTAAGTGCAGTTGTTTGACTTCCCAGCCTCCCTTTTCATCTCTTCCCTCTGAGTGTTTAATGTTTGCCTAGAGGTGAGCAATGAGTCAAAGTGCTCTTCTGCAAGTACAGACTTGTCTGTGAGTCTTCCTGCTGTGGGAACAGAAGCCAAGGTTGGATTCCCACAAAAGGAAATCATGCATATTAAATAAAGTGCTGGTATTGATGCTCTGCAAGGAGTGCAGATCATGATGGACCTTATTTACTTGGTGTCACTGGTGGTGAGTGTGCAAGGGAAGGCTCCTCTGTAAGGTCTGACATGGGGTTGACGTGGTCTTTGCCATGTGAGAGGCAGCTGATGGGGTGGGAATGAGGAATGTGCAGGGATGCAAACACCAGCCCTGTCCTATCCCCAGTTTTAGCTTAGTGCAATTTCATTATTTCAGGTTCCTCCTTGAAGTAACCCCCTGCTGCAGTCCTTGATGGAGGAGCACAGTCATGATGGACTTGAACCCCATAGTTAATATGCTGCTTTACTTTGCTCACCAATCAAGTATGGTCTTGTTTGTGTGACTTTGCTCCACTTTAGTAGTGATGAAAGAGACTGTTTCTCCAGACTTTTATTTTACAAAAGCCATATGGGGTGGCTTTTGTGGGACGGGCAGGAAAACAGGAGTGGTTACAGTAAATGTTGATATGTGCAGTTAAAAATCTATTTAAGAACCTGGACACAAATGTAAAAATTCAGATGTTCCATCCCTGGAAGTGTCCAAGGCCAGGTTGGACAGGGCTTGGAGCAACCTGGGCTAGTGGAAGGTGTTCCTGCCCATGGCAGGGGGTGGAACTGGATGGGCTTTAAGGTCCCTTCCAAACTAAACCATGCATGGATCACATGTGGAGCAAAGTGGTTGCTCTGTTCAAGGTAAATGTGTCCTCACCTCCCTCCCAGAGCTGCCACACCTGGACAGAAACCTGGGCTGAAAGAGAATTTTTATTGGCCCTCCTAAACAGGAGATGGCATCTAAAGTCGTTTTCCAGCTTCATTTCCAAGTTTTCATGGCTCTGGTTCCTGGAGCAGTGTCCTAGGGTGGGGGCAATCAGTTTTTTGAGAGTGTCAAGGGGAAGGGGACACTGACCCTCTGCCATGTCCACTAGGCTACATCCACCTGATGTCCCCTTTCATTGAGATGATCCTGTGGTATGTGGGTCTGTCAGCTTGTCTGGGTCTGACTGTGGCTCTTTGCATCCTCTCGGACATCATCGCACTCCTGACCTTCCACATCTACTGCTTCTACGTGTATGGAGCCAGGTGAGTCCCTCCCTGCTGGGTTTGTGTGGGAGAAGGGCCACAGAGCCCTCAGGCCACCTCTTTGATTGGTGGAGCATTCAGTCCTGGTGGACTGCTTTCCAATTCCCACCTTAACCAGCAATTAATTTATTGCATTCTTTTGTGCTGGTGGAAATGATGGGCACAGTAGCACAAGCAACCTGTCTTTCAGTTCTCCTGTGTTTAAATATTTATTTATCATGGTAATGAGCTGGAAAAATAAAACTCCATGACAGGCAGAGGACAGGAAAGCTGTTCTCCCCATCCCTTTGATTCAACCTCATGGTGCTCTCCTCAGTTGCACCCTGCCCAGTGGGTTGGAGGGGAACTGGAGGAGAGGAGGAAGAAAGGAGAAGCCCCAAAGTCCCTGTCTCTGCCCTGCCTCAGATGTCCTTGTGGAGCCTGGGTGTCAGATTTGGGTTTACAGCACTTCTGTGTCACCATCCTGGGGTCATTGTCTGGACCTCCTGTAGGGCTCTGTGACCTGAGAGCTGGGCAGAGGCTCTGGGTGAGTGTGGGGAGTGCAGGGGGTTTTGCTTTGGGGCACATCTGGGGCATGTTGGGCTTCCTGTGCAAACAGTGCCCGTCACTGCTCTGTTCCTGCCCTCCTGGAATGTGTGCTGCACCAGGGGGTCACACAGGCCATGGGGCAACAGCTGAGCTAGACAATAAATAACAGACCTTTTGGCTTACAAGGTACAGAATGGTCATTGTGCCTCCCCAGGCTTTGCACTGCTAATGACAGAAGAAATAGTAAGTCTTTTATGTACAGGTAGTTTTGGGAATGACTGGAAATACTGAGACATGATTTATGAGTCAGGCCTGATGTGAGCATAGGGCTCACACCCAAAATCAGTGTCAGTAACAGGGGGTCTCTTCCCAACACCTCTAACTACTGGAATCACTGTCTGTGAGTAGTGGCCTTGCTCCTCCTAATTATGCAGGGAGTGGGAGTAGGAAAAGCATTTTCTCAGCTGATTGCTCTTCCCTCGAGCTGCAGGGAGCCAGCCAACCCACCTCGAGTTTCTCAGAAGTAGAGAGAGCTGTGTGGTACCTTGGCACTGGCACTGAGCTGCCTGCTGAGCCAGGTGCCCCTGTGGAGGGCCAGGAAGGGACAGCAGTCACCCACAGCACCTTGAGTTCCCACAGCTGGCTGAAGAATTTGCTGGTTCAAGTGCTGGTGAAGCCCAAGATCCCCTTCTGAAGCAAACCACAGAGTGAAATGAGAGCAGGCAAGTGTGTGCAGGCAGCCAGGGCAGGTGGGGCGGGTGCCACCGCTGCAACACCCGCTGGTGTCACATCAGGGTGTGCAGGGAGATCGTGGCCTCAGTCAGAGCCACAGGCAGGTGTGTCCCAGAGCCTGGAGGAGCCATCCTGGGCACCCTCCTGCCCAGGGATCAGAGCACCCAGCTGTGCCTGTGGCCTGGGGGCACCCTGCCAATTCCCTGAAGCCCTTGGTGTTCCTCAAACCAGATTCCTCTCTTGGATAGAACTCCTGCTTTCACAAAGCTGATGTGAAATCTGAGCAGCCTCCACACCTTAGCCTGGTTTGCCAGTCTGGCTTTTGTAGCTCAGGCTTTCTCAGGCTCAGTTCTGCCCCACAGAATGGCTGTGTCCACTTTCTTTACATCCCCGGATGTTGGCATTTCTGCCCAGGGCTCTTTGTGCCTCTTCTCCATCCCAGGGGCTTTTTCTTCCCTGGTGTTATTCCACAGAGGGATATCTCTCCCTTGTTTCTCCAAGCTTCTCTCACCATTGCCTTTTTTTCTGGGAGGGAAGTAACTCCAAGTGTGATAGCACCAAGTTCAGAAATGCTAAGGAAGGGATGCAGCAGGGGGCCACCAGCCATTTTCTTGACCTCTTTCTACCCTTAAGGATGTTTGGAGCTGTGGGTTACTAGAGAAGGCACAGGGGCTCCAGTCCTCTCCCTCATCTGTGCTGCAGAGGCACAATTACATTGCATTGACTCAAGGAAGGGTCAGACCTCGGGCAGCCCTGCCCTGGAAGGGTGGGAAGCAAGGGGAAGGGACACACAGGAGCTGGGGACACAGGTGAGCTCGAGGGAATAAGCTTTCTGCTTCTTTTCCTACAATCATGGAGTGGTGTGGGTGGGAAGGGACGTTAAAGCTCATCCTGTTCTACCTCCTGTCATGGGTAGGGGTACCTTCCACCAGCCCAGGTTGTTCCAAGCCCCGTCCCAGGGATGGGGCAACCACAGCTTTTCTGGGCAACCTGTGCCAGGGCCTCCCCACCCTTTTGCTGCCAGGAAGGTGGTGCCATGGGGCTGACAATTGCTGCAGCCCCAGGATATGGCCTGGCCTTTGCCCTCCAGTGACCCAGAGCTGGCTGCAGTAGCCCCTGTGCCAGGGCCAGCCCAAATACAGTGACTGAGCCATTAGCCTTTATCTCTGCCATTCTCAGTTGATCTCTTTGGCCACCCCACGTTCTGCAGCATTGATGGGTGGTTGGGTGGTCACAGGGCTGTGAGGCTGTTTGGGGCTGGGTCTCAGGAGCTCACAGCTCTGCTGCAGAGTCTTCTCTTTGCTCAGGCTCTACTGCCTGAAGATCTATGGCCTGTCGTCTCTGTGGCGCCTGTTCCGGGGAAAGAAGTGGAACGTGCTCCGGCAGCGAGTGGACTCCTGCTCCTATGACTTGGACCAGGTAGTGCCAACCCTTCCCTTCCCAAACCTTCCCAACCCTACCCTTCCCTTCTCAAACCTTCCCTTCCCAACCCTTCCTTTCCCAAACCTTCCCAGCCCTCCCGTTCCCCAGTGCTGTCCCCCAGCCCTGCCCGGCCCCGGGGCTGTGGTGGGCGCTGCCGCTGCCGCAGCTCCCGGAGCCAGGAGCGGGAATGGGGGAGGGCTGGCGGTTTGGGAAGTGGTGCCCAGCGGTGTTGCCACAGTAACAGCCGTGGCAGCGCTGCTATTAAAGGCCCGGGTTCATTCACGTTGTGCTGGAGCGGGGCCCGCCCGCTCTCACTCTCAGAGGCAGCTTCTTGTCAAAGGCTGGAAGCTCTTTTTAATTTCTGAAATGCCACACAAACGTCCAGCAGAGCCTGAACTGCTCCTACACTGGCAGCTGCAACATCACTGCAATAATACAATATTATTTGGAAACTTTCAGGGTCGGTGCCTCTCTCCATTACAACAGATAACCCTGAGCTTCCTGCACCACAGTGGAGCTGTGCAGGTTCTGTTCCTCTGGAGATGAAAACCCTCCGTGCCAGGGCTCGGTCCCTGTATGCTTTGAGGAGAATTGGTTTGGCACTTCAGGCTTCATCCTGCTGCTTTGGAGACCAGTGGGAATTGTGTCATTAGTTGGGGAGGAAGAGACATTCAAAGCAGACCTTAAAAGACTTTGGGAGGGTTAAGCAACTGCAGTGGGGTGACAGAGGAGGGGAGAAACAACTGCTGTGAGGAGAATGGGTTGGGTTGGGATCTGTTCCTGGTTCCAAGCCTAAAGCTGGGATGCTGATCCTCCTCTAGGACAGTGCTGGTGGTTCTTTTCTCTCGGAATACCCTACAGCCATGACCCCTTTGTGCAGAGATGGCAGTGCCCTGTTCTCCTGGGGATGGTCCCTTTGTGCAGAGATGGCAGTGCCCTGTGCTCCTGGAGATGGTCCCTCTTTGCAGAGGTGGCAGTGCCCTGTTCTCCTGGGGATGGTCCCTCTTTGCAGAGGTGGCAGTGCCCTGTTCTCCTGGGGATGGTCCCTTTGTGCAGAGGTGGCAGTGCCCTGTGCTGCTGGGGATGATCCCTCTTTGCAGAGATGGCAGTGCCCTGTGCTCCTGGGGATGATCCCTTTGTGCAGAGATGGCAGTGCCCTGTGCTGCTGGGGATGATCCCTTTGTGCAGAGATGGCAGTGCCCTGTGCTGCTGGGGATGATCCCTTTGTGCAGAGATGGCAGTGCCCTGTGCTGCTGGGGATGATCCCTTTGTGCAGAGGTGGCAGTGCCCTGTGCTGCTGGGGATGATCCCTCTTTGCAGAGGTGGCAGTGCCCTGTGCTCCTGGGGCCTCCCTCTTCTGGAAGTGGTGACTGGAACTTGAAGAGGCAGGTCCCTGTTTATCATACATGTGCATTTCTCCCAGTTGGAATTAGTTAGACCAACTGGACTGGCCCAGAATAAAAATAACTTCTCCTGTGGGCAGTGGAGCTGATGACACTTGCTTTCCATGGATTGTTTTCTCTTTCATCCACTGAATATTGCTCCCCCCACCCCAGTAACTCCAGCCTCTTCCTCTCTCCCGGTTTCCCACTGAGGAATAGGCAGAATTCCTGTGGCTGGTGCCTCAGGGAATGTTTGTCAGCCAAATTCTGCCAGCTTTTCAGCAGCTGCCTACTCTGCTAAAACAAGGAGGAACAAAAGTACTTCTCAATTCTCTACAAAATTCCTCTCCAAATTTCCTCTTCTTTGTTCCTTTCCACATTTTTCTGTTAAAAACTGACCAATGGCTCTAAAACTTTTGGGTACAGGGAGGGACAAATGGCAAGATCATGTAAGTCTTGTTTCCTAAGGAAGCTGGGCTGAAATAGGAAATCTTGAGTGTTGTCTATAAAGGAAAAGTGCTGTCAGAGTCCAGCTTTTATTTATCTTCCTAAACACACTCCCATAATAGGGAGCCTTCTGAAAAGGCCTAGTGAGAGGAGAAATACTGAAAATGTCCCAGGTGGCATCATCATTCACATAGGCAGTAAAAAAAACACATAAAGGACTCCTGCAAACTTCAATTGCCTCAAAGACTCCTATTTTTATTTGTGATGTATTTTATTTTGCCACAGCTCTGCTCATGATTGTGTTTCCTTTTTCCCTAGTTATTTATTGGCACTTTGCTGTTCACCATCCTGCTGTTCCTCCTGCCTACAACTGCACTGTATTATTTGGTGTTTACTCTGGTAAGATTTAACCCTTTAAACAAGTTATATACTCTCTTCTGAGACAATAACAAATGGTTTCCTAGACATTTATTCTCATCCATAAAGAAAATATAAATGTTGTGTGTCCTAGGAAGGATTCTCACACAGCTCATGTTGGCCAAGCAAGTGGAATTCAGGATGCATGTTTGTATTTCTCCAAAGGGAATTCCCAGCAAATCCAGACCAGCAGGATAAACTGTTTCCCATTCTTTCTCTCAGAGGTGGTTTTTTTATCTTTCCATCCCATGTCCGAGGTGACACCCCTGTGGTTTGAGCCAGAACTTTTTTCCAGGGAACTAATTTCTGTGTTAGATATCCTCGTCCAGGCTTTGCTCAGGGGCTGGGATTTCTTTTTCTTTCCTTCCCCCACCATGACCAGTCCTCTCTGAGGCCTGCCCAGAGCCAAATTTTCCACACACAGTGACCATCACATGCTTTCAGCAGCTTTTTTGAGCCTTCTCTTTTCAGATGAGCTTGGCAGCAAAAAAACGACTGCAATGTGACCAAAGGAGGTGCTTTAATCCAGGACAGAAAACACGGAGCAGGGAGCTCATTCCTGCGTGCTCTTCCTTAGACTCCAGTGGGGTTTCTTCAGGCAGAAATAAGCTACTTCAGCTCACTGTTGGAGAGGGAAAAGTTGACATTCACTAGTACATGTTGATGGAGTTGACTAGAAATGGGAGAATTTGGGTTTCTTTTTCAACTGTGACTGTTGAAACCGGAGTAAATCCCATGTCCTTGCAGGTCTCCAGCCATAGGAGCTTCATTCCAGTTCTGCCCTTAAGCTCAGATTGCTGAGGATCCTCAGGCAGGGTCTGAATGCTCAGCCCTTCTAGACATCAAAGCCATGTTGGGAGGCCTGAGCTTAGCCCACAGCAGTGTCAGATCCCAGCTCACCTTGTGAATTCCCAAATGTTCCATCTCCTTTCTCCTGAGGTTTGCTGTTGAATTGTGTCTCGCAGCTCCGGTTGCTGGTGGTGGTTGTGCAGGGCCTGATACACTTGCTCGTGGACCTGATCGACTCTCTGCCTCTCTACTCCCTCCTCCTCCGGCTCTGCAGGTCCTACAGACTCGCAGGTGGGTCCTTCAGCTCTGCCCCTGCAGCAGCCCAAGCGTTTTGCATTACACATTTACTTCTGATACCCTGGGTCACTCCTGAATAGAAAGATGCAGTAGGGGCAGGGAAGAAACTGAGGCTTGAGTCATGCAGGTGTCCCTGCAGTTAACCAATTCCTGCAAGGAGCAGGGTGAGAATGTCAATGGAAAGAAATCTGATGCTGAACCAGAATCAGGAGCACTTTTACAAAGCCTGTGGAAACTAAAAGTGGCATCCAAACAAGCACTGTATGAGTGAGTTCATCTCCTGTTCCAGTTCTAGACTACCAGGTCAGATAAAACTGCTGGGAGTCAAACATGGCATCTACCTGTGTCAGGGCAGGGTCAGGTTTGATCTCAGGAAAGGTTCTTCCCCCAGAGGGTGGTGGGCACTGACCAGGCTCCCCAGGGCAGTGGGCACAGCCCCAAGGCTGCCAGAGCTGCAGGAGGGTTTGGGTGACCCTCTGGGGCACAGGATGGGATTGTTGGGATGTCTGTGCAGGGCCAGGAGCTGGACTTGATGATCCTTGTGGATCCCTCCAGCTCAGGATATTCCATGATTCTATGGAACAAAGTGTTAACCTTGGAGATTTGGGCTCTGGAACAAGCCAAAACACAAAAATACTTGGAAAACCTGCTGTTCCAAAGGGCTGGATCTACAGTGACTGTGTGAATCCATGGAGCTGTTTCAGTTCTGTGCTGACCTGACCAACTGGAGCCCTGGAGCCCTGGAGCCTGAGGTGTTTGGACAAATGTCAAAGCTCTGGGCAGAGTTCAGGTGATCATTGTCTTTTTGAGACTGATCTGTCAGCATTGTGAACCAGTCATTGTTTTTCCACTTTGGGTAACCACAAACCATGGCTGGCACCAGAGAAAGGGCTCATTTTGGAATGGGTTTGCCTGTCCCACCTGTGGTTGATCTAGTTACAGCCAAGCACATCTAAATAGTTATCTCCCATCTATTTAAAGAGTGTGCAGCAGGAATTTCACATAGGAGAAAGAGATTGATCATCACTGAACCAAGGCTAGACATCAAAGGCAGGGGGAGCTTGAGGCAACTTCCCAGCTTTGTCTGTTGGAGTGGTGCCAGGCTCAGTGTTGGGAGGGTAGAGCTGAGCCATGTTTCCAACTCTGCCTTCAGCAGAGTTCCTATGAATTTCCTGGCGGAAAGTTCTTAAGCCTTCAGGGCCATCTGTGGGGAGATGCTGCTGAAGAAAACTGAGTCAGTGACCAACAGGATGTAGAGCAGAGGGGAATCTTGTCCCCACTGAGAGATGGATCCCTGTTTTATCCCAGAAGTGTTCAAGAAACAACTGGACATGGCACTCAGTGATATGGTTTGGATGACATGGTGGTGCTCAGTAAAAGGCTGGACTTGATGGTCTTGGAGGTCTTTTCCAACTTCTGTGATTCTATGTGAGACCACACATTCCCATCAGTCCTGGAATGCTTCTTATTCTTGCTCAGCCAGGTCCTTGCTGCAGGATACCCAGGCACAGGGTTGTCTTCCCAGCTGAGCTGAAGTGACTCTGCCATGCTGCCTGTGAGGTGTAGAGGCAGCTCTGAGCATTTCTCCAGCCTGTAGTCCTGCCCCACCACAAAACCAGGAACAGATGGAGCAGTTGAATCCAATTCAAAGGACTTCAGAGGGTACACATCTGGTGTCCTCACTGCTTGGGTTCTGCCTCCCTTTTCCAACCAGAACTTGGATAGCACATCCTCTGGCATGTGCAATGGCAGCTGATTTTACAGGCACCATCAAGATGGTTCTACCAACATGAATGGATAGTTTTTCCTGGTAGGAAGGGATTAGTGTCATGTGTAAGTTCAGCTCAGTTCACTCATGGCATCTGTCTCCAAGCTTTTTCACTGAAGAAGACCTAGAGGGCTGCAGAGGGACTTTTTGCAAGGACAAGCAGTGACAGGACAAGGGGTAATGGCCTTAAGCAGAAAGAGGGTAGATTTAGATGGGATATTGGGAAGAAATCCTTCTCTGTGAGGGTGGGCAGGCCCTGGCACAGGTTGCCCAGAGAAGCTGTGGCTGCCCCAGCCCTGGAAGTGTCCAAGGCCAGGTTGGACAGGGCTTGGAGCAACCTGGGCTGGTGGGAGGTGTCCCTGCCCATGGCAGGGGGTGGAACCAGATGCCCTTTAAGGTCCTTTCCCGCCCAAACCACTGCATGATTCCATGACTCAGTCTCTGAATTGACAAAAGACCCCAGTGCTGAAGCTGGGGTAGGTGAATGATCTATCCACACACCACAAACTAAATCCAGGTTTGCTTCTCACACACCCAAAGTGAAATGTTTCTGACTTTAAAAGGCCCTTTGTCCATCTCTCAGCTGATGTCCTCTTTGCAGGAGTTCTGTCCACCCGTTGTCAGCTCAAGGGGTGCCACCTTGGCTGGGGTGTGGATTCATGGCTTGAAGGAAGACATGGCAAGGAGCTTTGGGGGTCTCAGGCTGCCCACACAGAGGTTACCAACATGCTGTTTGACTGTGAACAGCCAATGAATTTCCTTTTCACTTCTCTGTCCCAATATGCACATCCCAGAGGTTGGGACAGGTTTTGTCAGGGTTCTGTAGGACCTGCCATGCTGCTGTCTCCGTGGTTAGTGGCATACAAACAGGGAGTGAGCTTGCTTTAGTGTGCTGTCCTGTGAAACAAAGCAAAAGAATTCATGTCCTGGCCTCTCTTGTGCCACTGATGGTGTCTTTGTACAGAAAGCAGAACCCTGAGCTCTGGAGTTGGCTGGAAGTCATGGAACAGTTGTGGGTTCTTGTCTGCTGAGTGACCTGCAGGAGGCTGAGCCTTCCTGCTCTTCCTTTAGTTATAGCCTTTTTGGATGTGTTTTCTTAGAAGGTTAAGACTCTGGAGCAATTAAGTGATGTAATGAAGGGATTGCTGCCTGCAGCTGCAGAAGGGACGTGTGTGGCCATGACCTGCAGAACAGCACTGGCTGCTCTGCTGGACTGTGCCAGGACAAGGCTGCAGAGTGCTCAGCCACGGACCTGAACCTTCACTGCCTGCTTGTGCCAGACTCTCCCTGACAAATTCTGCCTGAAAATAGTTCCTGGCATGGCTCAGACACTTCCTCTGAGCCACAGCTCTGTGATCACATTGAACACTTTGCCATCCAGCACAGTTGAGGCCCAAGGTACTCAAACATCTATTTGAGGCCACTGGAGGAGCCCAAGTTTCAACATAACCCAGCAAAATTCTGATAAATCCCTCCTGTCTGGGACAGATTTGAGCATTTACGTTTTGGGCAGAGAGTTTAAACCAGAGCTCTGTGCTAGAGAAGAGAGTTCTCTCCCAGGAGTGAACTGTATAATTTTAATTGATCCAAAGCTCAAGGAAAAAGAGAAAACACTTTAGTTTTTAAATGTGCAGGAGTCACAGAGATACTGTAGTTGTGGGGCTTACACAGATTTTATTTCTGTTTGTACTCCTGAGTCAGTATTTGATCTGTGATGCATCACTTTTGTTACTCTTGTCTCAACTTTTTACCTGCAAAAAGGAATAACAGGGACACACTTGGCTGGTACAGGTTTGCAGAGGTGGATTGGTTTTATTTCTGTGAAGTGACTTGAGATCTTTCAAAGAAAAATGCCTCTCTAGTCCTGGTTGTTGCCTTTGTTTGAAACATTGCATTAAATTGTCGCGTGCCCCATGTCACCCTTGGAAATCTTCCCTCTTTATCTTTACAGTATTGGCAGTGAGGCAAATCCGAGGGCAAATAGAGTAGTGGCAGGTTTGCTGGGATTAGTAACCTGTTAAACACATGGATGCTGGGATTGATGGGCAGGGATTGCTCTGGGGTGTTTTCATGCCTCTATTCAGCCCTCCCTCAGCCTGAGCCAGGGGGAGATTTGCCCCTTTACTGGATCCACAGGAGCACAAAGGTGAACTCTCTGCCTGCTCTTAACGTGGAGTTCCCATTCTGATGGAAGTTTGGGGAAAGAGAAAGGGTTACCCAGTGCCTTTGTCATCCTCAGGTGTGGCTGGCTGATTTCTGAACTTTGTACTTGCTTTAGCACTCTGTTCTCAGGCTGGAAGTCAGAGGGGCTGCTTTCAGTGGAGCTGAGGGAAACACATCATGTGTCATTAGGCTGAAAGCACTCTGAGAGAATCCTGTTGGAAGTGAGGGGAGTTCCCAAATGCAGAAAGGCTGAGGGCAGTTTCCAGGGAATCAGCACTCAGACAGCAGCACTGGGCATCAAATGGTGTGGAACCACAGAATGTCCTGAGTGGGAAAGGGCCCACAAGGATCATCAAGTGCAGCTCCTGGCTCTGCACAGAACAGTGCCAAGAATTCCACCATGGACTGGCTTTGCTTGTTTTGTGTCTTTGCAGCTGGAGTGAAGTTCAGAGTCCTGGAGCAGCAGGATGGAAAACCTCTGCGGCTCCTTATGCAGGTAAGGCCTTGGTGCCCTCTGTGACAGTTCCTGCCACTCCCCTCAGGGTGACCTCAAGCACGTGGTGTGAGTCTTGGGGCTGGTCCTGTGTGGGACCAGGAGTTGGACCTGATGATTCTCATGGGTCTCTTCTGACTCAGCATATTCTGTGACCCCGCAGTCCTTCCCTCTCCTGTGGCAGTTCTGAAGCTGCTCCCACTGAAAGGCTCCACTTAAAAAGTATCAGCTGTAAAGTGCTGGAACAAGGGAAATAATTCCCCATTGCCATGGCTGGGCTGCTGCTCTCTGTGCTTTTGGGTGCCCTGCTCGAGTCCTCTGTTTGGAGGAAATGCAGTGTCCTGGATAGTGAGAAGGGAAATACAGGAGGAGAAGGGGAGACAGGAGAAACACAGAGCTGAGTTTCAGGCCTCATGTCATTGTCACCTCCTGGCTCTGGGCAGCTTCCCCTTGGTAACTGCAGAGCACTGAGAGAAGCAAAGGGAGACAGTTAAAACATCCAGAATGAAGCACCAGGAAGAGTCTTCCCCTCCAGACGTGGTGAAAAGCCTTGGCTGCTCCCCAGTGCCAGCAGGATGAGAACCTGAGCCTGGACAGAGGGAAGGGCTTTCTGCTTTTCCCTGAGTTGCTCTGGGAAGGTGCACAGGCAAAGCTCACCTGTGCTTTTGTAACCCTGCATTTCTAAACTCTGACATCAGAGATACTAAAGGAAATTATTTTCTGGAAACAAACGAGGTGGTGGTATCAGAGAAGTTCTCCTTATGCTTTCAGGAGTGACATTTCCATTTCCTGACCCAGCAGGAATTACAGCCATATCCCAGGGTGGTTTTTCTTGCTCTCTGCATCCTAAGAGGGAAAGCTGCAAGCAGCAAAGCACTTAAAAACACTTGGACACTGGGGGAGTGTGTGGGAAGGAATTAACTGCAGCTTCCCAGTTCCCTTGCTTTTTCCATCGTGGCTCCAGCCCTGTTTCAAAAGGCCAGGCCAGCAGGGAACCAGCACAGCAGCTATCAGCAATTCCAGAGGGAATCCCTTCAACAGGGCAAATCTAGCATTCCCTAGACATGCTGTACTCCCAGTTCCTGCCTTTCAGTGGGATAGTGGTGTAAGAACCAAAATCCATCATCTTCCGTGGCCAGAGGACTCCATAAAAAGGAACCCAGAGACCAGAGATGAGGCACAGGAGCCAATGACAGAGGCTTTGGCATCAGTGTGTGTGTGGATGAGCTGGATGGCCTCTCCAGAGGGAAAAGATCCCAACTTAAAGGGCAGAGCCAGTGAGTCACATGACTGTGATGAATTTTCCTTGGACCACTGCAGGAAGATCCATTTGCTATCTGGAATATAGCACAAGTCATCGTCTGGAGAGGTGGAAGTGCTGCAGTGGATGTCTGTCCTGGCCTTCTGTTCAAATAATAATGAGCAGGAGTCAGGAAAGGCACTTTTTTCACTCTCTTTGTGCTGGTGGAAATGAAAAATGGGCCTGTGTCAGAAATCTGCTGAGTATCCCACTTTCTGATAGGCCTTTGGAGAGGACAATTGGAAAAGCTTATTTTTAAGTGACATGCTAAAATTCCTATTTATTGTATGAGGGGATGTGCCTTTCTAGAAATTTCCCAGTGGGTTTGCCCCCTCTCCATGTAGCTCTGTTGGAGCTGTGTGTGATGGAAATAAGGTAGTTTGCATGGAGCTGTGCCTGAAATAATTGAAGCAGTAGGTGACTGATACATTCAGAGCTGTCCTTTGGGACTCTGGTAATGGATTAAAAATCAATAATTCTGGGTCTGAGCATTCCCATCCAGCTCGTGGTTCAGCCAAGTGATTACTTTAGATTTTTAAGATAGTGCCACTGGAATGCAAAGTCCAGACATAGGGGGTGTGGAGGGCAGGGAATGATATTTCCATTCCAAGTGCTACTTAATATTCTCCAGGAAGTCTTACATAGGTCACTGTTTTCATTAGTGTTTAAAATCATTTCTTTTGATGCATAAGAAGAAATACTTCTGGCACTGTGGCTCAGCTGAACTGATAGCCCAGGGAAGGACTGGCTTTGAGCTGAAGGAGGGTGGGTTTGGATGGGATATTGGGAAGAAATTCTTCCCTGTGAGGGTGGGCAGGCCCTGGCACAGGGTGCCCAGAGACGCTGTGGCTGCCCCATCCCTGGAAGTGTCCAAGGCCAGGTTGGACAGGGCTTGGAGGAACCTGGTCTAGTGGAAGCTGTCCCTGCCCCTGGCAGGGGGTGGAATGAGATGAGCTTTGAGGTCACTTCCAACCCAAACCAGTCTGGGATTCTCTGATTTTTTGACTTTAGGACAGGATGAGTTTGATCCATCTATTACCTGCTGCAGGAAGTGTCACCTTTCCCAGCAACTGCTTTGAAAATTGCAGCAGAGGAAGGGAAAGGGGAACAGCTCCATTAGGAGGGGAAGGATGGATGTTCTACCAGGGTATATCATAGCTTTGAACCACAGAACTTGCATAAAGGGAACTCCTGTTGGCACCTCACCAATAAATCAGTTTTGCCAGTTTATTTCCATTTTTAACAGGAGAGGCAGGGCCATGTGTTGCTCTGGGGGTAACTCCATCCCTGGATAGTTTTTCATAGGGAAGTGTTGGTATCCACACTCTGCCTGGAGATGCTTCTCCGTGGGGAATGTTGTGTCCAAACCTTCCAGCCCACAGAGCCAGGAGTCAGAGGAGCACACTCTGTGTGTGTCCCTTGCAGAGCACCAATTCCTGTCCTCCCCCAGCATGTTTGCACTTAAAGCACACTGGTTTGCCTTCAGTGGGGGAATGGGCAGGAACAGTTACTCAGGTTTTACTGCTCTCTGTCCTGGGGGAACGTTTCTTTGGCCTTTTTTTTCCTATTTTTTCTCTTTTTTCCCTGCAAGCTGCTGCCCTGGCCTTTTTCCCAAACTTCCCAGGGATGCTTCTGTGTACTGGCATTTCCCCTTCTGCTTCAGCCATGTTGCACTTTGAAACTAATTTGACAAATATCTCCAGGTTTAATTCTAATGAACTCTCTGCTCAACCCCCCTTTCCCAGAGCTCCATCCCTGCAGGTTCTCCCCCTTGCTCTGTGAACACCAGAAGGCTGAGGCAAGCTGGTGGTACAGGCAAACTCCTGGAAAACTGGATGCTGTTCACTGGACAAAAGAAATATTCACCTTTTGACCAAGTAGTGACTCTCTGTGTGGGTTTTGCTGTCTCTCTTTCCTTTTTGTGGCTGGATTTTCTGCTGTGAATTACAGTCTCTTTTCTTGGAGCTGCTGGGTTGATTCCTGCAGAGCTGGGCCCTTTCACTAGAGGATGTCCTTCCACTTCTCCCCACTGTCCAAGCTTCCTCTGCCTCTGTTATCCCCCTTCCCCACAGTCTGTTTTCTGAGCCCCACCATTTCTGGGCAACCTTTTTGCTCTTTTGGAGACAATCTCTTGCTGTGCAACCTTTTGTTGCATCTGTTCTTGGCCACGTTGGATCCACCCTGTGGACTTCACCTGTCTCCCTGCCCAGAACACTTCCTGGGATGAGCTTTTCCAAGGTCTGATGTGCTTCTGCCACCCCTCACGCAGCTGATGTCCCTGCCTGTCTCCCCATCTTCAAAAGGTCAATACAGCAGCTTAGTGACCATAATCAGAGCTTTTACAGGCACAGACTTGGGTGGTGATTGAAACCAAATAAAAAAAGATGAACTCAGCCAAGGAGACCTAATTTAAAATGGTCATTTCCAATAGGGAGAATGGTAATTACTTTGGAGTATGAGCCTGTCCTGCTGGGACTCAGTTCCACTGGGTGGGTATCAGGTGATACCAAGTTTAAATGAAGGCACAGCTGTGGGCTGAAGGCTCATATGACATCTGGCTACATTGGGTCATTCCAGAGGAGTTCCTGAGAGGCCCAGTGCATCCCGCATGGAGTATGAGATGTAGGTTTAGGTTAGATATTGAGGAGAATTTCTTCATGGAAAGGGTGGTCAGGTCCTGGCACAGCTGCTCAGGGCAGTGGTGGAGTCCCCATCCCTGGAGGTGTTTAAAACACTTGGGGACAGGGTCAGTGGTGGCCTTGGCAGTGCTGGGTTAAAGGTTGGACTTGAGGGTCTTAAAGGTCTTTCCCAACCTAAGCCATTCCGTGACTGATTCTATCCCTGTCTGCTGTCTCTGCAGCCACTGCCACCCCCTCACACAGCCAGGGGACAGTCCCAACCTGTGTGTGACGTGTGTCCCTCTCCTTCCGCCACCACTTTTGCTGCCTCTCTGCTTGGAGATTGTTCTGATAACACCCCTTGCCACCCCCATTTGTTCCTGTTGGGGATGTTGTAGAAGAACAAATCACCTTAGCAAGCCAGGGAGGGATTCTGGTGCTTCATGAGCAGGGGCTGGTGCTGTGCAGAAGCTGCACTTGGCCTCCCTGAGCTTCTCACCACATGTTTCCCTTGCTCCTGCCCCTGTGTCTCCCACAGATCAACCCTCTCTCCTACGGTGCTGTGGTACAGACATACAGGCTGCCCACCTACAGCTGCTACCCCAAGGACTCCTGGGCATCTCTCTGCAAGAAGCTGTTCCTTGGAGAGCTGATCTACCCTTGGAAACACAAAGGAGAGAAGCAGGACTAAAGACAGTGAAAGATCTTGAGAACTTGGCCAGAAAAACACACTGAATCCTAATGCTTTTGGGACCAAAGGCTTCTCAGAGTCAGCAAGTGCTACATCCCTTTAAATAGATTTTGGTAACATGAGAGGGACTGAATTTTTAAAGGCAAGTATTTTTAAATATTATTTTTCAACTTCCCTCTTCCCCTACACTGTGTTTGTATAATATGCTAATGATTATTTTGGAAGCAAAGGTTAAACCCGTCCGTGCCTCGTGAAAGCAGCACTCAGTGTCATTGAGGAAGCAGCTCCCAAATGGCTTGGGGATGAATTTCTCCCTCCACATTGGCTCACAGAGCCATATTGAGGCAGCCCCTGGGGTGGCTCAGAGCCAGTGCTGAGGTGCATTAGGTCAGAGGGTATTTTGGACCTTTTATGGTTCAGCCTTCAAGCTGATCAAACACAGGGTGGAGGATTGGCTGGTAAAGTCACACACTGAGAACTGAATTCAGGTTGCCTGGGGACAGAGGATATTTATTCTTTTCCCTTTGGGAGGGCTTGGATTCACCACCACTGCAGCACCAGAGAAGGTGTTCAGCACAGGAACAGGGTGCTTGTGGGTCTCATCCACATTGTGTTCCAGAGCAAACAGTGTTTGTGGAGAGCTGAGCCCCAGGGTGACACTGGAGCTGAGTATGGAGCCCATGGCCTCAGACTGACCCTGAGATGAGCTCAGTTGGTTAAAACTTGGTGCTAATAAAGCCAGGCTCAGGGGTTCCATCCCCTGTGTGGGCCATTCACTAAAGAACTGGACTCCCTGTGTGTCCCTTCCAGTTCAGAGTATTCTGAGGTTCTGTGACTGCTCAGGTGTGTGTAGCCATGAGCCCCAGGAGCTCTGGGCTCTGCCAAGGCTCAGGGCTCTGCAGTCCCAGTGTGAGGTCACACAGCTTTGCTGAGTGCAGCTCTGGCTGGGGCTGAGCTGGGGATGCCCAGCCCAGCTCCTTGCCCAGCCCAGGCAGCTTGGGGCAGGCTGTGCTGCACCCCTGACAGGGTCAGTGCTTCCCTGTTTCCCAGGGCTCCAGTGAGACTCTCATCAAGGGGTCCTCATTTTGCACTTCTGATAGTCAACGAGCTTTTGAAGCTGTCTCAGCTATGAGACATTTGAAGCCACTTCTTTCCCTGAAAATACAGGGCCATGGTCTAGTGGAAGGTGTCCCTGCCCATGGCAGGGGGTGGAATGAGATGAATTTCAGTTCCCTTCCAACCCAGACCATTCTGTGATTCCATGATTTTGCTTAGGGGAGTTTCCTTTGAATACACCTCCACAGTGCAGCAGTGCTTGGGTTTTTGTGTCCTGGTCTCATTTTGGTGTCTCCTCTTCCCTGTCTTGGGGAGAATGTCTCTGTGCACAGGAGGGTTGTGTCCCACTGGGTGCTCTGTGGTTGTGTACCCACTTACACACAGTCCTTACCCAAAATGTGCATCCTCTGACTCTGCTGGCTCCTCTGCCCCAGCTCCAGCGAGGGTGCAGTGTCACTGTACCCTGCCTTGCACACCCAAATGGCTGTGTTAACTGCCAGGGGAGGACTGTGCTGGGGCTGCTCCCTTTTCCTCTGGCTGTCCAAGGAACCAAGGATGGAGGAGCAGCAGGATGTGTTGTGGCTGCAGCGCTCAGCCCTTCTCTGGAGGGCTGCCTGTGTATCCCACTGGGAGTTCTGGGGGCAAGGCAGGGTGCCCTGGGCTTTAGGAGTTTTCAGTCAGCACTTCCAGGGACAGGATAAGTTTTCTACCCCAGCCCTGTGTCTCATCCATGTGCTGGGGGCTGTCACAGAAGAGAAGGGTTGTGGCCCCATTGCTTTAGGATGTCCCTGGCAAGATATGCTTGAGTTGTCTGGAGCTGCTAAAAGCCCCTCATGGTGCAGCCACTGCCTCTCCAGTCACAGCCTGCTCAGGAGAAAGGGAAGCTCTGCAGGCAGGTGTTGGTCCAGACATGCCTTTGCAGGCAAATCTCCGAGGCCTTCGAGGTTTCTTATGGAGATTGTGAGGCAGGACCATGTGGACACTGCTCCCAAAGGATGCCCTGTTACCTCACCCTGGGAAGAAGGGCACATCACTCAGAAAAGCCAGCGTGGCAGAGGCTCCTCACCACCACCTGCCCCTGCAGGCTCTGGGTGGGACATCCCTGCCTGCAGGAGCTGGAGAGGTCCTGTTCCCCCCTGATGATCCATGCTGGAAACTCCTGTACAAATACAGCACCTTCTTCTCCTGGAATATCACTGCCCAGGTATTTCTCTGCAGTCCAGGTGGGAATAACTCCAGGCTGTGATGCATTTGGTGGATGAATGGTCTGAAGAACGTTTCTCACTCAGCTGAATTCAGCCACGGAGCCCCTTCCTCACCTGGCTCTCAGCAGGGCAGGTTTACATGTTACCTCCCTCATCTTTCCACTGGAGCTACTAAATGATACCCTCTGGTTCCTCCCACACTTGCACAGTTCAGTTCACTGACTGCTGTGAGAGACTTCATTATTTTGATCTTGTGAAAATAATGTTCCTAATATCCTGGCTTTTCAAATCTTTCTGTGGGACCAGACAGTTCATGATGGCCCTAATCTTGGCTGTCCTTTGGGATCAAGTGACCTGAAAGCCCCAGAAACAGCACAGAGCTATGAAAACCAGCAAGTGTGACCTTCTCATTGGGAACCTGCCAGATGTATTTGGTGTTCCAGTGCTGGGTTTGTTTACTGGAGACCAATACTGACTGGGAATGGGGAAATACCAAACTGAGAAAATGCTCCTCCTCAAACCTGAGATCCTGAATCGTCTGAGACACAGAATGCTGAGCAGCCCAGCTGGGCAGTGGCAGGTCTCCCAGCTGCAGTTCTCCTGGCACCCAGAATTGGTGCCCCAGCTGTGTCCCTGCCCCTCACACTGGGTGTTCTTGCCCATGGTGGTATCTGAGCATCTGAGTTCCTCCTGCTGGATGTTTGCCATGTCTCTGCTCTTCCTTTCCAGTCCCTGCTGTGGAACAATCTTCCCCCACCCTTTTCCGACTCTGGGCAGAGACATTACAACAACTCAGCAGACATCCTGCTCAGGAACACTTGACCTTATGTCATCTCTCTAATTAGAAGTTGGGATCAGCATCATCTTCCACAGCAGCACAGACTGGCCCAGCACTGACATTTCCTCAGGGAAGAGGCTGCTGGTGAGGCTCTGGCTCTGATTTATCCTCAGATCCATATTATCCATGTCAGCCCTTGGATGAGAAGTAGTTAAAGGTTTCAGATCTCCCATTCCTGCCCCACACCCCTTAGAGCAGGCACAAGGAGGCTTTGCCAACCATCAGGCAAAGACTCTAATCTTGGAGACTTTTTTTAATTCTGCATTTCCTTATTATTATTTCTCCCGCCTTACGGGTTCCCAGTGCTGGCACAAACCCCCTCTACTTAGGCAGGGGGTTGTGAGGAAAAACGTGATTCATTGTGTGCAAAACTCCATCCTAGGCAGGAATTCTGCCTTGGAGAAATCCTTCCCTTTCCTCAGCAGCACAGTGTGTGATGATGCTGAAAGGAAACCTCAGTAATTACACTGCACTGGAGGCTCTGGTTATGGGTTTGGGAGTTTTCCCTGCTCCTGCAGCTGGACTGTTCCAGCCCACACCAAGGGAGTTGCTTGCCTGTATAACCCACATGTTGACTCACTCTCAGGAGTGGAGCAGGAAAGTCTCCTGCATTGCCACCCATGAGACAAGAAGCTGCTTTTCTTCTGCCCTGTGCTGCCTCGTCCTGCTGCCCTAACACCACCTTCTTGTTTAACTCAAGCCCTCGGGGATTTGCTCCTTGTGCTTAGACCAGCTGGTTGCACCAACCACTGGTAGAGGTTGGAAGGGGCCTTGGGATCACCTGGTCCTATCCTGCTGCTCACACAGGTCCAGGTTGCCCTGGACATGGCCTTGGGATATCTCCAAGGATGGCGACTCCACCACCTTCCTAGACAGCTTGTGCAGTGCTTGGTCACCCTCAGAGTGAAAAAGCTCTTCAGCTTTAGGGTTTGATGTGCTTAAATTCATGCCCATTGCCTTTTGTCCTGTTGTGCCAAGACCCCCTAACTCAGATCTCAGTGACTGCGAACATTTGCAGTCCTGTGTTGTCTCTGTTCCTCTTGCCCCCTGTGCAGGAACTGTCTCTTTGCCTTTTGGAGGGTGTCTAAGCCCTCTGTTTTTGGGGTGCCTTTGCACTGACTCACATACCTGACCTGCTCCTCACCAGCTGCCCTGGACCTGAGAGCACTTGCTCTGCAGCCACTCCTGCCTGTGCTGAGCATGGAGGGGGAGCAGAACCCCAAACCTGGCAGTGTCCAGGTGTGCCAGAGGCAGGGAACAGCCCTGAGGCTCTGCAGGGTGAGTGTGCTGTGAACACAGACGGGGTGGGTCGTGGGTCTGGATCCTCCACATGACAAGGCCACGGGGCTTTCCAGCTGATCAGGAGCTTTGGATGTGGGATAAACACACTCAGAGCAATCGAAACCTCACGTGGGCAGCTGGTTTGTGTTCCTGGATGAGAACAGTGTGCCCAGCACCTTTGGCTTGGCTCACTCTTTGCCATTAGCAGTTGCTGCAAGGGTCCCAGCTGGCAGCCTCACCTGCAGCCCTTCACCAGGCCCAGGCCTCAGACCAGGAATGCTCCAGCTCCCCATTTACAGTCTCTCAAGCCAGATACAAGGAGGATACCTGTGCTGGGGGATGCTGGAAGTGACAGAACATACTCCCTGCATTCCCAGGCAGGCTGGGGCCAGGAGCAGGAGAGGTGCTGATGCTGCTCAGGGGAGCTCTGTGCCCACTCAGGGCAGGGAGAGGCAGCAGCACCTCTCCCATCCACGGTGTTATTTAACATCTGGCACTGGGGAAATTCATGAGAACTTCACACCTCTTGTAATCAATCCTCCTCCTTCCAGTGTTTTCTGGTTTAAAGCGTTATGAAAGAGCACTGAATCACTGACAGTTCCATCAGAAGTGCGTGTTTGTGAGTGAAGTTTGATGAAGTTTGATCACTGGTTAAAAACCACTGGTACATTTTCTCCTTCGCTCACGTGAACTACCAGGCAGAGAGCAGCAGCAGCAGCAGCAGAGTTTGCTTTAAATGTCACCACTAACCCCAGCTGGAGGTGACTTCCTTCCCACCACAGCCCTGATGTGAAACGCAGCCTGTGATGTGAAACACAGAGCAGTCCAGGAACAAGCCCTGGCTTAGGAATCAGACTGGCTTCAGGCTCATCACAGCTCCATTTCTGCAGGCAGAAGTGCAGGGCAGTGGCAATGCCAGCAGGGCAGTGGCAATGCCAGCAGTGCCAGTGGCAGCAGGTCCCAGCTGGGACAGCTGGGATCAGGGATGATCTGCACATACCAGTTAGAGGTGCTAATTTAGAAATGGAGAGCCTTGCTCTACTGACAGGTGTGGGATTTTTTGGTTAGTTAAACCTTTTAAGCAGAACTTAAATGAGTTTTGATTACACTGTAATAAAGATGTTGGGAGAAAAATCAAGCTCTTCCCTCTTGTTTAACGTGTGGCTGCCACAGCACAGGGACAGGGAGGCTGCTGGAGGCTCAGCTTACCCAGGCAGGCAGCCCCTTCCCATCCTGAGGCCTGGCTGGGCAGTTCCTCGACCTCAGCTCTCACACAGAGGGATTTCACCAGCAGTCCAGCTCTGAGTGTTGTGCCAAGACCAGGCCATGCATCCCGTGGAAGGAGGAGCCCTGATCCAGCCAATCCCACCTCAGGCCTGGTTGAGCTGATGCTCCTCCAGCTCTGGGTTTGCCTACAATTCACTGAGGGGTTCCCTGGTGTCCCCTGAGCCTGTTCATACGGTGTGGTGCTGTTTGGTGTGAGGGGCAGGATCCTCTGCAGCACAGCACAGCACAGCCCGAGGGGCTGGGCTGGAAATGATGGGTGCCTTGTGACCACTCCTCTCCTCCTCACCCCAGAGCAGGCACTCCCTCGAATTCCATTCCTTCCCTCTTCATCCAGCTGAATGTACAATGATGGCAGAGACCCCAGACTGCAGCAAACCCCTGGCAGGACCACTCCTCTGCCAGGATCACTCCTCTGGCTCTGCCTCACCACCTCTTGCCATGATTCCCATTGGTCTGGGCTCCAGTTTGTTTCCACCATCTCACCAAGAAGGTGAGAAATCTCTTGACTGAGCCTTAAACTGGGCCCTGTGGAGTGGCAGGACTGAAAACCAGAGGCCGAGAAAAGAGAAATAAACCAGAGGAGACTCCTGCCCATCCTCCTCCAGTCCACTTCCACCACTTTGGATCCAATGGACCAGAAATGAGAGGAGTGCCTTTTCTCTCCTCCTGGGGAATCCAGGCATGCACAGGTCTCTCCTCTCTGCTTCCCCTGCTCACCATCCCGGGCTGTGCCCCGGGGTGAGACTTTCTCTGCAGGCTTCACCCTCCAAGCCCCTGCTCCCTGGGGAGCACCATCAGCAGTTGGGAGTGGCAGAGGCTCCAGCAGGACGTCTGCTATTTCGATTTGCTTTATCTGCTATTTCCTTTTGCTTTATATGCTTTTTGTTTAGCTTTATCTGCTATTTCATTTTGCTGTAGCAGTGGCTGTGGGAACTGGGCAGTTTGGGAGGTGAGGGGGGATGGAGAGGGCTTGATTTGGCCCCTGCCATGTACAGAAGCCAAACTGAGCAGTGCTGAATGTGAAGATTCCCTCACCTGTGGGGGTACGAACCCCTCACCAAAACAGGCCCCCCAGAGGAGTTCACCCCACGTGGCTCCAAGGCTGGGAGAGCTGGGGGGGTTCACCTGGAGAAGAGAAGGCTCCAAGGAGACCTGAGAGCCCCTTCCAGTGCCTAAAGGGGCTCCAGGAGAGCTGGGAAAGGACTTGGGACAAGGGATGGAGGGACCGGACACAGGGAATGGCTTCCCACTGCCAGAGGGCAGGGCTAGGTGGGATATTGGGAAGAAATTCTTTGTTGTGAGGGTGGGCAGGCCCTGGCACAGGGTGCCCAGAGAAGCTGTGGCTGCCCCATCCCTGGAAGTGTCCAAGGCCAGGTTGGATGGGGCTTGGAGCAACCTGAGATAGTGGAAGGTGTCCCTGCCCATGGCAGGGGGTGGGACTGGATGAGCTTTAAGATCCCCTCCCACCCAAACCATTCCGTGATTCTGTGATGTGCCTTCCCCAGGTTGTGTAGGTTCAGAGCATCATCCCCTACACATGGCACAGCACCTGAGGGGCACAGGAAGGGCCCTTGTCCCCAGAGCCATGGGGCACTGGGGCCCTGCCATCCCATGGGGTGCTCAGATGGGCATCTTGGTGCCCAGGGCTGTGCCTCAGCCTGCTGAGGACTGATGGATTCATCACAGCCCAGTCCCTGGCACTGCACGTTTCCAGTCCATCACACCGAGGGTGGGATGTGCCCTTCGCTGCCCAGCCAACATGGTAGAGCCCATTGGGCTTTGCCAGCTGCCCTTTGCCTGCTCTCAGCCCACCTCACTCCAGCCCATTTTACAGATTCCCCTTTGCCAGCCCCACTTTGGGGGGATCTTTTCCAGAGGAGTCACTTTGGGGGGCATCCACACACCCATGGCACTGCTGTCCTGGCCCGTTGGTCGACAGCAGAGCAATCCCCGAGGGAGGAAGGGGAATCAGCCCTGCAGGAAAAGACAGGTTTGGGCAGCAATTAATGTTTTATAGAAGCAAGAAGTCTCAGTGCTGCTGCAACTTGAGGAGCACGAGCCAGGGAGAAGAGCAGCAGGAGGAGGAGGAGGGGGAGAGTGGAGCAGGAGCTGACTCAGCAGAGGGAGCTGCCAACAGCCCCCCTGAGCCCGGGGCTTCTGTGCCACAGGGCCAGGGAAGAGCCAGCCCTGCTCCTGGGCAAAGGGGCTGCACAAGGGCTGGGCTGTGGCAGCGCAGGGGACAAGGCAGGAGGAGCAGAAGGACTCGGAGGCATCTTAGCAGGGAGGGAGGTGGGGGATGCTGGTCTTCTACCAGCACAAATAGGGGGGAGGGATTCCAAACCAGGACAGGGACAGAGAGGAGGCAGCACAGAGGGAGGTGGGACCAGCATTGGGGGCTGCAGCCTGAAAGCTGGAGGAGGAGCAAAGGTCAGGAGCGCTGGAGCAGGATGGGCTGGGTGGTGGGCACCACTCTGTGCCCCCAGCACCGCTTTGTGCCTGAGCTGGCCCTGCAGGATGGAGCTGAACAACTCACAGCATCGTGAGGTCCCTGCACGTCCCAGCCCTGCGGGGACACCGGTTTGCCCTCCCGGCACACAGAGCTGCTCCTGCCCTGCCCTGGCAGGGCCCTGGGCGTGCTCAGCCACTGCCACCAGCACGGGGAGGGACCCCACCCCCGGGGGGACACGGCCATCCCCAACCCTCCCTGGCACCTCCTGCCCCAGCGCAGCCAGGGCGGTTTGGCAGCAAGGGGTGAAGATTCCCCATCCCTGGAAGTGTCCAAGGCCAGGTTGGACAGGGCTTGGAGCACCCTGGTGGAAGGTGCAACCTCCAAGTGGAAGGTGCCCATGGCAGGGGGTGGGACAGGGTGGTCTCTAAGGCCCCTCCCAACCCAGCTGTGCCCTGAGGAGCCCAGGGAGCCTCAGGATCCCTGCAGGCTGAGGGGCACCCCTGGCACCTGCTGGGCTGGGGGGCACAGGCCGGGTTAAATGGGATGCATTGGGAGCATCCGGGCTGGGAACATCAGGGGTGGAGTGTCCAGCCCTGGAGAATCACAGGGAGGTTTGCTGGGCACAGATCCGCCAGGAATGAGGGCAGGGAGAGGATCCTCCCACTGGGAATCCCCTACGGGCACCAGGCCTGGGAGTGGCTCCTCATGGATGCCAGGGCAGTGCCAAGGGATTCCCATGGAGCAGGGCCAGGGGTGGTTACTGGTGTCACAGCCCTTCCTGGGAGCAGGCTCAGCACCCACGGCCCCACAGCTGGCACTGCCCCCCGGGGACACTCTGGATGTCCCACCCCTGGGGGACACACTCTAGATGTCACCTGTCCGGCCCAGCCCTCACTGGGTGCCCCTGCCCCTCCCCACAGTGCGGGGGGTGCACACACCACACACCTCCCACCCCCAAGACCCCCACCTGGGCC